>VSMD01083440.1:0-13081 GCA_008750895.1 Mirza zaza | reverse complement strand
CCTAGGACTAATTGGTGACTACAACTCAGATCTGAAGTATGAGCAGGAGGTTCCAGTAGGTTAAGAGGTAGAAGAAATGATTCCAGACAGTACAAACAGAAGGGTGAAGGCCTTGGGGCATGGGAGCATGTTGGGGATGGCAAGAGGCCCAGTGGCTTATTGGGCAGAGAGGAGGCAGGAGGGGAGAAAGGAGCCCACCATGCAGGACCTAGCAGCCCATCAGTGCCTGCAACTTTAATCTTGATCTTAGAGGACACAGGAGTAATGGAAAGGTTTTAATGCAGGGGAGTGACTTGGGCATATGAGAGTTTTTCAAAAGCCATCTATGGCTGTTGTGTAGAGAATGGATGAATAGAGTAGATGAGGAAGCCACTTAGGAGACTGTGTTAGTACAGGTGAGAATCATGAAGCTATTTAGTAGCAATGGAGAGAAATGGATGGATGACTTCCAAAGACATTTAGGAGATAGAAAGAACAGGACTTGTAGACTGAAGAAGGGTGTTGGTGTTACTTGTGTGTACAAATGCACGTATGAGAGAGTGGTGGAAAGTGCAAAGGAGAGAAAACTGTTACAGGTGTTTCTCATTTCTGGATGTGAGTGACTGACTGGTAATGGGAGCCTTGGAAGACAGGCTTAATCAGCTGTATAAGCTGATGAGAAGGTACACCCAGAGAGGAAGAGATTGGACAAAACAGGCTTATATTTTGAGTGGTAGTCAGGAATCAAGGGAGACCAAGTATGGTCAGTCCATTCTCAACAGGCTCCTGGGAGTTGGAGGGTACTGGGACTTCACAGAATTTCCTCGAGAGCTGGGGGGAGGCACGCACAATGGATGCCCTCCTCCCCAGTGACCCTAAAGCAAAACCTCTACTCACAAAGTCCCACTCTGCCCACCAGACAAATCCTGATCATTGTTGGGGCCTCTGATTAGTATGGCTGAACAACCCAGGCTCACCCGGCTGAAGAAAGCCTTTGCTGTAAAGGATACCAAAATAAAGCCACGGAAAAAGTGGTCAGGGACAAAAAACAACAAGAACTTAGAGAACCAAAAAGGGCTTTAAAAGCTTTAAATAGTGTCCCTGGTGAAATTAAAAGAGACAGGGCTTACATAAAGCCAAAAATACCTTGTTATGAAAAAAGAACAGTCAGACAACAAGAAAGATTTCTTAGAAATTAAACATGATTACAAAAAAAAATCAATGATAGAACTAAAAGATAAAGTTGAGAAAATAGCCCAGAAAATAGAAACAAAAAACAAAGACAGAAAATATGAGAGTAAATATCAGTCTAGTAGTTCCAATTTTTGACTAAGTCGAAATTCCAGAAAGAGAGCTCCAGATAAAAAACAAAAGGGAGGAAATAAGGGAAGAAATGATGCAGAGAATTTCCCTGGCGCCTAAGCATGTAAGTCCCTCAGTGTTCCATAAAGAGCCCAACACAATGAATGGAAAAGGACCAGGCCAAAGGCATTATCGCAGTATTTCAGAACTTTGAAGGGGGAGGGGAGCAAATCTTAAGGAGAAAGGAGAAAAGGAGAAAAGGAGAAAAGAAAGTCACCCACAAAGGAATAACAATAAAAAATTGCACCAGAATTCTCAATAGCAACTCAGGACACTAGCTGAGCAGTGCCTTCATAGTTCTAAGGCAAAGTGATTTTTGATCCTGGATTCTTTTTCTGGTCAAACTATCAATTGATTGTGAAGGTAGAATAAAAATAGATACATGCAAATATCATTCAGCCTTCTTAAGAAGCTATTGGAGAGGTGCTCCAGAAAAACGAAGAATTAAACTATAAAAGGGCAACGTGCAAAAGCCAAGAAAAAAATGTACCCAACCCAGGAGAGCCATTGATGCAGGTCACAATATTTCTCTATGAAAAGTGATATAAGTGGTGAAGAAGTGGTGTGGAATGTAGGAGAGCTAACCCTCAGCTACCATAGGGGCAAGTTAATCAACAAGGACTAAGACTGATGAATCAAATATCAATGTCAGCACTGTATTCAGAGATATGGATATAAATGAGTTAAAACTTGTTGCATTTAGGGTGCATAAAGAATGATACCATTATTTCATTACAAGCATTTTGATGCATGTAATTTTTAAACCATATGTATTACTTTGATTAAAACACTATATTTATTAAAAATTAACATAATTGTTAATATAGTAATTAAATTAACATATATTACGTACATACCCTTAGTATATCCTGTAGATGTACTCAATGATGTGTATTTTGGTAATATGGGTAAAGATTTATGTTCAAAGATACCCATTGCCCAAATGTTTGTAAGGACTTTTAATCACTAAAATCTAAATATTCATCATTAGCAGAGCAGTTCTAGGACTGGAGGCATGAAAAGAAATGATGTATCTCCCTGTGTGCTGATATGGAATGATCTCCAAGATACACTGTTCCATAAAAAAAGCAAGATGCAGGACAGTGTTCAAGCCATGCTCCCATTTGTGTATTATAAAAGATATGTATAGATATAATATATGTGCTTCTATAGTCATAGAAAACTTCTAGAAAGTTACAAAAGTGACTGTTAACCTCTAGGAAGTAGTACCAAGGGACTGGGGAAAGGAAGAGACTTAATATCCATTGTATGCATTGTTTTTCTGTCAGTTGTTCACTGTGGCTATTCGTATGAACAAGTTCTTCGCTGAAAAATTAAGAGCTAATATGAATTTATTAATCAATCCATTGGAAAATGAGTCCATGAGTGTCCACATTAAGGTGTGGGCTAGGAGGCTTGGCAGACAGGGATGGCCAGTCTAGACAGACTCCCTTCCTAGGGCGTTCTGGTGCGACCCCATGGCCCTCTGAAGAACCAGGCTCATGGGGAAAAGGGAAGTTGGGCTATAAGGTATGTAATTCTTTCTCTGTTCCCTTGTTTCTAATATCCAGTGCCTGTTCTGAACAATTTGAATGCATGCACACCGAAATTAATCCTGACTATAATTATACGAATTTTGACAACTTTGGCTGGTCTTTCCTTGCCATGTTCCGGCTTATGACTCAAGATTCCTGGGAGAAGCTTTACCAACAGGTTATCTATTTAGAATCTCTCTCCTTTTTCTCCCTCCTTCCCTCCCCTCCCCTTCTGTCTATCCCTCAACTACTTATCAGTCATTTATTTATAACCTACCATCTGCCCTCTACTTTGTCCTCTCTGTCTCATCTTTAACGGTGGTACTGTTAAATTCTGTTAGGAACCTCTGAGAAAATTATAAATGTGATATTTGGAAGAAGAGTGCAGAAACATCCCTCTTCCTAGAAATATGACCACTGTGTGGATTCCCTACTGTCTGAAGTTTCACCGCTAGCACTACCTCTCTTGCCTTACACTTAAAAAAATGCAAGTACCCTTGAGAAAGTGGTAGGTAATAAAGTCCCTGAAACTTCCACGTGACAGTAAGGCTGGCATCTCCCCACCGAGAGGCAGGGCACCAGGACTCCCTGGGTAATCTTTGCTTGGGGCTACTGTCACCACTGTCACCACTCTGGGGAAGAAAGCTTCAGATGCGAGCATGTGCTCTGTCCTTTGCAGACCCTGCGCACCTGTGGGCTCTACTCAGTCTTCTTTTTTGTGGTGATCATCTTCCTGGGCTCCTTCTACCTGATTAACCTAACCCTGGCTGTTGTCACCATGGCTTATGAGGAGCAGAACAGAAACGTAGCTGCAGAGACAGAGGCCAAGGAAAAGATGTTTCAGGAAGCCCAGCAGCTGCTGAAGGAGGAGAAGGAGGTAGGGATGTGGGGTCAGGCAGTGGGTTCTGCTTGGGGGAGGGACCTCAGAGGCAATGTGGCCTGGAGTTCAAGGTTGCTGTCTGGGGCCTGGCCTCAGTGCTTTCTCTACTGGGGCTTTCCTGAGAATCTAAGCCCATTGCAGACTGGCTGTGCTGCTGTCTCTCACAAAGTCATCCAGGCATGGGGCTCTTGAGAACAGGGCGCGCTTGGTCTTGATGCTCTTTGACCTTCTGAAGCCTAGGCCTTCCGGACATGTCCCACATTACTGACTAGAGGGTATAACTTACGTATATGTAAATCCAGACTCAGATCCAGGCTTTCTTCTGGAAGTATGAAGAAATTTGTGTTCAGGGCCTTTGCTTGAGGGAGAGGCCCTAGAGCAACAGCCATGATCATATTTATTCCCTGCCCGAAATCATATTTGTTCTGTCATTCTAATAGTTTCCCTGGGATCTTTACATTCTTCCCACTCAATTCTAAGATTTTTCAGGGCAGGGACTGTGTTTTATGCTCCTCTCATCCTCTACAGGGATTTGTCAGAGGGAAGTTTATCATAAATGCTTACTATCTACACCATCAATAAATGCATAGACATTTATCGAGTGCCTAGCACATACTGGACAGTGTGCTAGTTAATAAAAGAGACAATACTGCCTTTGATGGCTATAATCTCTGTGCAAAGACAGGACACGTTCCCTCAGATATGTAATGACAGAGATAGCATATTCCAGTTAGATGATGGGCAATCTAAATATACAATGCTACCGAAAGAAAGGAGAGTTCCACCGCTCTAAGATTGAGGTCATTTGCAATGCTTTATGAGGAGGTATAATCTGTTTGCTAATTGCTTTTGTTCATTTTCTAAGGCTCTGGTTGCCATGGGAATTGACAGAAGTTCACTTACTTCCCTTGAAGCATCATCGTTTTCTCCCAAAAAGAGAAAGCTCTTTGGTTATAAGAAAAGGAAGTCCCTCTTTTTCAGAGGGTCTGGGAAAAATCAGGCTCCAGGATCAGATTCTGATGAAGATTCCCCCAAAAAGGTAAGTCTTTTGTCCAAGGGACTAATGACACCACAGTGCTGTCCAGGTGGACAGGTCCAGTTGCCAGTCTAATTGAAAGGATTCATTCATTCAATTATCCATTCATCCATTTGCACAATACATGCATCCTATGTCTATTCAATTACCCATTTTTTATAAGCACCTATTTCAAGTGTATATGGCGTTTACAACCTGCTTGGCACTAGGATAGGGACGGGAGAATACATGGTTCCTACACCACAGGGTTTACAACTAATGATGAAGACACATTCACAGGGAGGCAGTTGCGATGGAATGGGATGACTGACGGGATGATCGCTGCGGGAGTACAGAGGGGGAGCCCCATGTCCGTGTGGGTTCACTCTGAAGCGAACTCCACGACATTGGAGTGCAAGTGGGTTATTGGAGAAGTGATCCCAGGAAGCACTGAGAGGGGAGGGAGAAGTGATATGTAGAAGGGAAGGTGGCCAGTGAAGGTGCACCATTAAGCTAGCTACCACTGAAGGTAGTTGGGGTTCGATCCCTCTGCAGTGAGCACGTTGGAGTATGTGTGTGTACATATCTATCTGTCTATATATCTTTAACCAATGATGGATCAAAGTACACATACCAGCTTTGGCCGATCATTGGGGAAAGATTGCTGGGGACTAGAGAGAGCAATTTCCCTGTGTTTCTAACTTGCGTGCGCTAGGGAATATTTAGATGGGAAAACCAACAGCATCTGCTTCTGACAACAAACCCAGACTTGCTAGGGGCTGGGGGAAAAGCAGTGGATCAGAGAAAGGTTCCCAGAAGAAGCAGTATATAAGCAGAAAGGATGAAGTCACCAGGCAAAAGGAAGAATGTAACTTTACTGTCAGAGGGAACAGTAAGTACGGAGGCCTGGAAGCAAAGGTGAGCAGGAGAATATGACCCACTAGAAAACTTACCTGTGCATGTTTGTGTGTCTGTGTGTGTGTGTGCGTGTGCGCGTGTGTGTGATGAGGTTGGGGGAGGGTGGGTGGCAAGAAGCTGTGGTAGTAAGATGGGGTGATCGCAAAAGACCTTGAAAACCAAGCTCAGGAGTTCACCCTTTGCCCTGATGGCAAGAAGTAAGCAGCATTGAAAGGTTTAAACAAAGGACAGATATGATCAGATTTACATTTTTGAAATCCTGGATGCATTGAAGATAAGGGATTGGATGAGGGCAAGACTGGAGGCAAATGATTAAGAAGTTGTTACAGTAACTCGTGGGAGAGAGGTGGCAGGGGCTTACACGAGAGTTAGGGCAGTGAGGATGAAGAGGAATTAACAGATTGCAGTGAGCAACAGAAGATAAAATTTGGCAATCAAATGGATGTAGAGGGTGGGGATGAGTCCTGGTTTCTGACACAGGTAGCTGACTCATGGGAGCATAATTTACTAAGACAAGAAAGGAACACGTCTTGAGGTGGGAAAGATGGCACGTTCAGTTTTGAAGGTGCCCATTTTGAGGTGCCTATGGGACATCCAAGTCAGGATGTTGGGTAGGCAGTGTGACATGCAGAAATGAAGCCACGGAGGAGGGGATGTCAGTAGAAAAAGTTATTCTTATTAAGGCGGAATGTTCAGACAGGTTTTAATTGTAAAGAGAAGAAAATGTTGAAGACACAGGCCGGGGAAGGATGGCAAGAGCCACTTTCTTGAGAGAGAAAGAAGATGAAATGGGTAGAAGGTGGGTATACATGCCTGATGATGGGGTGGGGGACAGGGAGTCCAGGGACCTTTACAGAATTAGATAGAAAGATCCCATCCTTGCCTATGGTCAGTTCTCTGCTGTAATAATGGGGACAGGTCTCATGGTTTACAGACTATAGCATAGTGAAGAGACTGCAGATTTTTTTTTCCTTGGATATTTAAAAAATTTTTCCTCAATTCACAAAACAGTAGGCAAGGACCCAGACACCTAATAGAAAATGTGTTTTCTCTTTAATTAGAACAAGAAATCGCTGTAGGAAAACCACACACAGATTAGGTTGCACAAAGGGGTAGTTCCGTTTAAGGCTCTGGTTTCGTCAGAAACTTTGGGAAATAAGCCATTATGGGTACTCGAACTGTCAGGATAGCTGAACATTTACTTCCCTTAACTTCTAGTGACCTTAGAATTCTCACTTTACCTTAGGTAAAGTGAGAATCAACAAGCCCTTAGGCACAGCCTGAGAGGGTGCTTGGGGTTTAGTATATATATTTTGTGATATTTAGTTTGACTGTTTTTCGTTTTTGTTTTTTAGTTACTCTTTTTAAGTCTGTCTAGGCCGTTGTTGAAGGCCCTTCACTATCTGGCCAATTTCAAGCCACCTCTCTAAATTTGTCCCTGACTTTTGCCCTTTGCAAACATTATTTCCAAATTAGACTTTTTATTGCTTTCGTTCCCTGAACCATCCTTACTAGTTTTTGTAAAACTTTGTTTGCTCTTTGTTGACAATGAATAAAGCACAGAAAGTAAAATTTCTGTAGGTAGGACTCTAGAAATGTGCATGCAAAAGAAATATGAACGACCAAATAATATGTCTCTTATGTGTTAAACATGAAATAAAAAACTGAACATTTGGCATGCTATAAAGATGAGGTGAATAGACCTATATAAAAATGTCGAGTACCTTCATTGTATGTGGCATTGAAACAAAGCAGTTTGTGAAGTTTTGAACAGAGGCAGCCCCTGTTTTTAGACCATCCACTGTGCCTTCTCTTACAGCCACACCTCCTACAGCAAACCAAACGACTGTCCCAGAATCTGTCATTGGACCACTTTGATGAGCATGGAGACCCCTTCCAAAGGCAGAGGGCACTGAGTGCTGTCAGCATCCTCACCATCACCATGCAGGGTAAGTTCTGCCCCCAGTGCAAGGGAAAGCCTAATTTCAACATTGTCCTTCCATTCTCCCTTTCCCTGGTCCCCCAGAAACCTTCTGAAGCGGAGGCTTTTTTGGAACCAACCCACCGTAGCATTCTGCAAAGAGCAATTTTCTATGCCTCCAGAGCATGTCAGCAAAGCAGCTTGCAAGAAGCGGGCCTCCCCGGTGGACCCCCTCTGAGCTGGTGCTTGGGTAGTGGTAGGAACTGGCTAGACTTGGGCTTCAGGGACGTCAGACCAGAAGCATAGATGGGACCTCATAACCAGGCCAGGCAGTCACAGGAGGCCTGAGTGACAATGGTCAGCCAAAGAAGAAAAGACTTACGAGTCTCCAGGAGGTGGCAGCTGTTGTCAAGGGTAGAGTTGGGAATCTGGATGGGCAACAGAGGACCTCTGTAGATGGGCTGGAACCATCTGATAGGCCAGATTAACAGCAAGTAACAAGGCCCCAACTAAGGGATTGGTGTTCAGGGGCAAGTGTGAAGTCAAATGGGTACCTTAGCACCTGTGAGCCCATTGCACCACCTCACTTGGCCTGCATGAGGGCCTGAAACGGTACCAGGGAAATCAGGTGTGCAACTGCTTTATGGCCTGAACTTCAGCCAGCTTTCCATCGTCTTTTATTGTTTTGGCGCCACAGATGCCTCTGCCTGACCCTCTCTCCTTCCCCTAAGTACTGGTTGCCCCTTGTGCCTTTGCTACAGTTGTCCCCTGTGTCTAGCTCATGGGTTCACAGCCAGCCACTATCGACTTCCACATCTATATCGCTAGTGTGCAGTCCAGCTCGTACTTCACTATACCACATACTAGTTGGATGTTGGAAGTTGTCGCTTCTGCACTGTGATTGGTGGAAAAACCTTTCTGGCTACCCAAGTCAGTGCCCTTCTCAACCGATCACGTTTTGCAAGAGACCCTGGGGAAGAGGAAGGAAAGAAGGTCCTCAGGCAAAGAGCGGCCACATTGGTTCAGAGCTAACTCCCCACCTGCTCTTTCATTCTCCTCCAGAACAAGAAAAATCACAGGAACCCTGTCTCCCATGTGGGAAAAACCTGGCATCCAAATACCTTGTATGGGACTGTAGCCCCCAGTGGCTATGCATTAAGAAGGCCCTGAGAACTGTGATGACTGACCCCTTTACTGAGCTGGCCATCACCATCTGCATCATAATCAACACTGTCTTTTTGGCCATGGAGCATCATAATATGAACGGCGACTTTGAGTCTATGTTGAATACAGGGAATTTGGTAACAGGCTTTTAAAACATATGTTTTTGGTTTGTTTTTATTTTAATTATTATGGGTATATAATAGTTGTATATATTTATAGGGTACGTATAATGTGTTGATATAGGCATACAAATGTGTACTGATCACATCAGGGTAACTGGGATATTCATCACCTCAAGCATTCATCATTTCTTTCTTTCTTTCTTTCTTTTTTCTTTTGAGACAGAGTCTTGCTTTGTTGCAGGGCTAGAGTGCTGTGGCATCACTGTAGCTCACAGCAACCTCAAACTCCTGGGCTCAAGCGATCCTTCTGCCACAGCCTCCCGAGTAGCTGGGACTACAGGCATGTGCCACCATGCCCGGCTAATTTTTTCTATACATTTTTAGTCGTCCAGCTAATTTCTTTCTATTTTTAGTAGAGATGGGGTCTTGCTCTTGCTCAGGCTGGTTTTGAACTCCTGACCTTGAACAATCCTCGAGCTACCACATATGAGTGAGAACAGATGAAATTTGTCTTTCTGTGCTTGGCTTATTTCACTTAACATAACATTCTCCAGGTTTACCCATGTTACAAATGACAGGATTTCATCCTTTTCATGATGAAATAATATTCCATTGTGTATATGTGCCACATTTTCTTTATGAATTCATCCACTGATGGACACTTAGGTTTGATTCTAAATCTGGGCTATTGTGAATAGTGCTGCGATAAACATGTGAGTTCAGATATCTTTTTGGTATACTGATTTCCTTTCTTTTCAATGTATACCTAGCAGTGGGACTGCTGGGTAATGTGGTAGCTCCTATTTTCAGTTTTTTGAGGATGCTCCATACTGTTTCCATAGTGGTTGTATTACTTTTCATTCCCACCAATAGTGTACAAGGGTTCTCCTTTCTCCACATCCTTGCCAGAATTTGTTGCCTGTCCTTTGAATAAAATCCATTTTAACTGGGGTGAGATGATACCTTATTGTGGTTTTGTTTGCATTTTTCTTTTTTTTTTTTTTGAGACAGAGTCTCACTTTATTGCCCAGGCTAGAGTGAGTGCCGTGGCGTCAGCCTAGCTCACAGCAACCTCAAACTCCTGGGCTCAAGCAATCCTCCTGCCTCAGCCTCCCAAGTAGCTGGGACTACAGGCATGCACCACCATGCCCGGCTAATTTTTTCTATATATATTAGTTGGCCAATTAATTTCTTTCTATTTATAGTAGAGATGGGGTCTCGCTCTTGCTCAGGCTGGTCTCGAACTCCTGAGCTCAAAGGATCCGCCCACCTCGGCCTCCCAGAGAGCTAGGATTACAGGCTTGAGCCACCGCGCCCGGCCTGTTTGCATTTTTCTGATGACTAATGATATTGAGAATTTTTTTTTGTGTATCTTTTGGCCATTTGTGTCTTCTTTTGAGAAATGTCTATTTAGATCTTTTGCCTATTTTTTAATCAGATTATTTAATTTTTTCCTATTTAGTTATCTGAGTTCCTCATATATTCTAGTTATTAATCCCTTGTTAGATAGGTAGTTAGCAAATACTTCCCTCCATTCTGTGGGTTGTCTCTTCACTTTGTTGATTATTTTCTTTGCTGTGGAAAAAGCTTTTTAGCTTGATGTGATCACATTTGTCTATTTTTGTTTTTTTGCCTGTCCTTTGAGATATTACTCAAGAAATCTTTGCCCAGAACAACATCTTGGAATGTTTCCCCAATGTTTTCTTTTGGTAGTTTCATAGTTTCAGGTCTTAGATTTAAGTCTTCAATCCATTTTTGGTTTTTGTTTTAAAGCTATAGCTAATAGAATGGGATTTAATCCATTTTGATTTGAATTTTTGTATATGGCAAGAGATAGGGACTAGTTTCATTCTTCTGCATATGGATATCCAGTTTTCCTAGTACTATTTATTGAAGAGACTATCTTTCCCTAATGTGTGTTCTTGGTACCTTTGTTGAAAATGAGTTCACTATAGATGTGTGTATTTCTTTCTGGGTTCTCTATTCTGTTCCATTGGTCTGTGTGTCTGTTTTTATGCAGTATCACGTTGTTTTGGTTACTATAGCTGTGTAGCATAATTTGAAGTCAGATATTGTAATTTATTCAGTTTTGTTCTTTTTGCACAGGATGGCTTTGGCTCTTCTGGGTCTTTTGTGACTCCATATAAATTTTAGAGTTTTTTCTATTTCTGTGAAGAATATCATTGGTATTTTGATAGGGATTACATTGGATCTATAGATTGCTTTGGGTAGTATGAACATTTTAACAATATTTATTCTTTCAATTCATGAGCATGGAATATCCATTTGTGTGTATCCTCTTAAATTTCTTTCATCAATGTTTTATAGTTTTCATAATAGAGATCTTTTACTTCTTTGGCTAAGTTTTTTCCTAGTTATTTTTTTTTATTTGTAGCTATTGTAAATGAGATTAGTTTCTTGGTTCTTTCAAAGGGGTGGGGAATCTGTGGCCTTGGGGCCACATATGGTCTTCTAGATCCTTGCAGCCTTTCGAATTAATCCAAATTTTACAACATAAATCCATTTAATGAAGAGATTTGTTCTGTGAAGTTTGGATTCAGTTGAAGGGCCACACTTGGGGATCTGGATGGCTACATGTGACCTTGAGGCCACAGGCTCCCTACTCCATGGCACTGATTTTAATATGCTGATTTTGTATCCTGCAACTTTTATGAATTTGTTTATCTGTTCTAATAGTTTTTAGGTGGAGTCTTTAGGTTTCTCTAAATATAAGATCATATCGTGTGCAAACAGGGATAATTTGATATCATCCTTTCCAGTTTGAATGCCTTTTATTTTTTTCTCTTGTCTGATTGCTCTAACTTCCAGTACTGTGTTGAATAATAGTGGTCTTGTTGCAGATCTTAGAGGAAAGGCTTTCAGTTTTTTTTTCCATTCCATATGATACTAGCTATGGGTCTGTCATGTATGGCTTTTGTCATGTTGAGATATGTTCTTTCTATATCCAGTTTTTTGAGAGTTTTGTCGTGAAGGGATGTTGAATTTTATCAAATACCTTTCAGCATCAATTGAAATGATCTTTTGTTGTTGTTGTTGTTGTTCATTCTGTTGATATGACGTATCACATTGATTTGTGTATGTCAAACCACCCTTGCATCCCTGAGGTGAATCCCACTTGATCATGATGAATAATCTTTTAAAAGTGCTGTTGAATTTAGTTTGTTAGCTCTTGTTGAGAATTTTTGCATCTATGTTCATCAGAGATATTGGCCTATAGTTATTTTTTTTTCTTGTGTCTTTGTTTTGTTTTGGCATGAGGGTGATACTGTCCTCATAGAGTGAGTTTGGTGGTATTCCTTTCTCCCTGATTTTTTGTAATTGTTTGAGTAAGATTGTTATTAGTTCTTCTTTAAATGTTTGGTAGAATTCAACAGTGAAGCCATTGGATCCTGGGCTTTTCTTTGATGGGAGACTTTTTATTACTGCTTCTCTCTGATTGCTTATTATTGCCTGTTCAGGTTGTAGATTCTTCATGGCTCAATTTTGGTAAGTTGTATGTATCTAGGAATTTATGTCTTTCTTCTATGTTTTCCAATTCTTTGGCATATATTAATAGTTACTTATAGTAGTCTCTAATGATCTTTTGAATTTCTGTAGTATCACTTGTAATGTCTTCTTTTTAGTTTCTGATTTTATTTATTTGAGTCTTCACTCTTTTCCTTAATTAGTCTGGCTAAAGATATGTCAGTTCGGTTTTTCTTTCAAAAAACCAACTTTCTGTTTGTTGATCTTTTGTATTTTTTTTGTTTCAATTTTGTTTATATCTACTCTGATCTTTATTATTTCTTTTCTTCTACTAATTTTGGGTTTGGTTTGCTCTTGTTTTTCTAGTTCTTTAAAATGCCTCATTAGGTCATTTATTTGAAGTTGTTCTGCTTTTTTGATATACACATTTAATGCTATAACTTTCCTCTTAGTACTGCTTTTCCTTTATCCCATAGGTTTGGGTATGTTGTGTTTCCATTTCTTTCAAGACATTTTAAAATTTTCTTCTTTTTTTCTTCATTGACCCACTGATCATTCAGGAGCATATTGTTTAATTTCCATGAGTGTATATAGTTTCCAAAGTTCCTCTGGTATTGATTTTTAGTTTCATTCCATTGTAGTAAGAGAAAATACTTGATATGATTTCAGCTTTTTTTGAAATTTTTGATGACTTGTTTT
>VSMD01083439.1:0-62915 GCA_008750895.1 Mirza zaza | reverse complement strand
CGAGACCAGCCTGAGCAAGAGCGAGACCCCATCTCTACTATAAATAGAAAGAAATTAATTGGCCAACTAATATATATAGAAAAAATGAGCTGGGCATGGTGGCACATGCCTGTAGTCCCAGCTACTTGGGAGGCTGAGGCAGCAGGATTGCTTGAGCCCAGGAGTTTGAGGTTGCTGTGAGCTAGGCTGACGCCATGGCACTCACTCTAGCCTGGGCAATAAAGTGAGACTCTGTCTCAAAAAAAAAAAAAAAAATGAGCTTGGCACATCTTGTGGTATCAAAATGCTTAAAAAAGTGATGGGGGTATATCAAAAAGACACAGGAAGCTGGATGTGGTGGTGCATGCCCGTAGTCCCAGTTATTCAGGAATCTGAGGTGGGATGATCACTTGAGCCCAGGAGTTAGCATTCAACCTGGGCAACATAGTGAGACCCTATCTTTAAAAAAAAAAAAAAAAACCTCAGGAGCCAAACTGCTGAAGGGGCTCCCTGATGGCCAAATCTGGGATAACCTGAGCAACAAAGTAAACAATTAGTAATGAATTATAATCCATAGAATAAAATAAATATTCATGAACCCACATTGATAAAATGACTGAACAATGGAAAAGAATAGCTCTTCCTTTAGAGTAAAATTCTAATAATATAGAAGGAATAATAGGAATAAATATATCAGCATTTAGCAAACAACCAAGTAGTAATCGTTACAGGTAAGAATCATCAATGGAATCAAAAATTAATGGGAGAAAGTATGGTGAAAAACTGGACATACGCATAGTCTTAAAGCATTGCTCGCCAAGATATGCGTCAATTCCAATGGGAAAAACAGAAACTGCAATGGAGAAACCCGGTAGACACCATCTCATCTAAGTGACCAAAAGTTAAATCAACAGCAGTGAGACATATTGACATCATGTACCCTCTGATTTAATACACTGAGAAGGACACAATATCACTTCAGTGGGATTCCTGCCAAAAATGCATAAGCCAACTCTTACCATATCCTAAGAAAATATCGAACAAACCCCAACTAGGGGAAATTCTATAAAATTATTGGTCAGGACTCTTGAAAAGTATTAAGTTATGAAAATTGGAGAAAGATTCCTCCAGACCAGATGAGATTAACAAAACATGACAATTAAAAGCTGTGTAGGATCCTAGATTGGATCTTAGACCACCCCCCCCCACAAAAAAAAGACACTAGTAGGACAATTGGCAAAACTGGAATAAATTCTTTAGATTAGTTAATAGTACTATTGTATCAATGTCAATTTCTGGTTTCCATAATTGCACCATGGTTATGTAAACCAGTAACATTTGAGGAAACTGTGTAAAGGGTACCTGAAAAATCAGAGTAGTATTTTTGTAACTTTTTTCTAATTCTAAAGTTATTTCAAACAGAAATTTAAAAAATAAATAAATGTAGTCTCTGCCCTAAAGGAGCTGACAGATCTGATAAAATACTGGCACGCAGTTAAGGCAGAACATATGGACACAAACACCAAAGAGATACTATATTCAATGAGAAGTGCTGTGGCTTTATGATGTGCACGATTTTATTACATTTTGAAATTTAAAATGTCATGACAAAGTGCTTCTGCACTATACTATAGTACATCAAAAGGTGAGGCTGGAATTAATCTGTGAAACTCAGTTTTATATTTGTTATAAACCTTAAGGCAGAAAAGAGATGTGTTAATCATTTCATAGGACACCTTGTAATAGAAAGAGGCAGCATGATTTAGTGATTTTTAAAGACTATCTGGTGTTCCTCCCCAAATTATACTCACAGAAACAGAAATTTTTTAAAAAGTACCCTGAAAACCCATGTCTTAGTAAAGTATCTTTCTTAGACTCTTGACATGGATCAAAATCAATGAGAAAGAAATATTCTGGGATTGATGTTTGTCTGTACATACAAAGTGGTTTTTGTTTTTGTCTTTTTTGAGACAGAGTCTTGCTCCTATTGCCTGAGTAGAGTGCAGCAGCAGCATCACAGCTCACTGCAACCTCAAACTCCTGGGCTTAAGAGATCCTCATACCTCAGCCACCCGAGTAGCTGGGACTACAGGCCTGTGCCACGGCGCCTAGCTAATTTTTTCTATTTTTAGTAGAGATGGGGGTCTCACTCTTGCTCAGATTGGTCTCAAACTCCTGACCTCAAGTGTTCCTCCCACCGGAGCCTCCCAGAGTGCTAGGATTATAGGCATGAGCCACCACGCCCGGTCTACAGAGTGGAATATTCCTAGTGTTTAGTTTGTTTGGTCTTTGGACAGAAATTCTTCTGAGTAGCTAGATTTTCACATATGGCAATAAGCATATAAATGCATGATGAAAAATTATCTTTGAAGGCGATGTTAAGTTTGCTTTTCCATCAGTAATGACCAGATTCTGTGAGGTCAATTCTGAATTCATTGCCCATGAAAAGCCTTTGGAAGGGAAGGGTTCTGGCAGTGCCTGTGCCTTCTCCCTAAGTGACCTGGTGAGTCTTCAGCAGACCCTCACCCTAGTAAAGTATCCCTCAAGTCAAGTATCAGTAAAATTTCTTTTTTGTAATTTTTTAATTTTTTTTTTTTGAGACAGAGCCTCACTCTGTTGCCCGGGCTAGAGTGCCACGGTGTCAGCCTAACTCACAGCAACCTCAAACTCCTGGGTTCAAACAATCCTCCTGCCTCAGCCTCCCAAGTAGCTGGGACTACAGGCATGTGCCACCATGCCCGGCTAGTTATATATATATAATATATATATATTATATATATATAGTTTTTAGTTGGCAAATTCATTTCTTCCTATTTTTAGTAGAGATGGGGTCTCGCTCTTGTTCAGGCTGGTCTCGAACTCCTGAGCTCAAACGATCCGCCTGCCTCAGCCTCCTAGAGTGCTAGGACTACAGGCATGAGCCACCACGCCCGGCAAAGTATTAGTAAAATTTAAAATCAGCATGAATTGTGTGTCAAGAAACTCAGCTAGCTTCTTTTTCACAGCTATCTCCTCAGTTCTATATACAGAAAACAAGAATCATCTGCCACAGGGCCATTTTCTTCACTCTGCCTGAGTAACCACAGACTTGGGCATTCATTTTGTGGCTCTCCTATCATTCACGGCATACAGGCAATGCTCTCTTGGCAGCTAAAACAACCCCTAAGGTGTTCACAGCATGTGAATTTATTGTTCCGCCCTTAAAGTTTTCAAAAATCGTACTCTAGATCTAGCACCAAAGGAGATAAAAATTTCAGATATTTGTACAAAGAATAGATTTTCAAAAAGAATCAAGAATTGAAATTCCAAACATAAAGATTTTGACGAGTCCTTCATTCGTATTTATTCCAGCACAGAAACCTTAACTGAACATGTGGGTTTCCAAAATTAGTTATTATTTTTATGAAGAACTAGGCCCTTCACTAGACCTGATTTGAAAAACAGGGAAAGATGTTATCAGGTTATCCAAGGACATTAGCCATCATGTTTTTTACTTGAAATAGCAAAATAACACCAATCTTGCACAGGCTAGAGATGCCCCATGATCTGTATTTGCAAATCCACTGAGAATTAACACTATTCAGAAGGTATCTACTTTTAAGAAAGGGAGGGTGAAGGAGAAAACTCCTATTTTATCTAATTCCTCACTGTCAGTAACTGGAACTATGCATGATAGCCAACTGACATCTATCATCTGCCTACTTGTTAGAGTTGATTTACCAGACCTGTCTGGCTCTACTTCCTTCCTCCATCACCTTCCAAGTGTCTGCTGACAAAGCTGGGCCCAACAGAAGAGAAACAACCTTTTTAAGGCTATTGTAGTGGCATCTTTGGCTGAAATCACAACACTAGCTTCAATGTCCATTTATAGAAAACCTAAGGTAGTCATGCTTCTACTTAGTGTATTTTGTTTAGATTATCAAATTTCTTTTAGGAACTGCAATCATTTCATGGTAACTTTGACCTGAAATTAATTGAGGTAAATAATTGACATTTTAGAATGTATTATGTTTTCTCATCATGTCTGTAACTATAATTACACAATATCACTTTTTTTTTTTTGAGACAGAGCCTCACTCTGTTGCTCAGGCTAGAGTGAGTGCCATGGCCTCAGCCTAGCTCACAGCAACCTCAAACTCCTGGGCTCAAGCGATCCTGCTGCCTCAGCCTCCCGAGTAGCTGGGACTACAGGCATGCGCCACCATGCCCGGCTAATTTTTATATATATATATATTTTTGGTTGTCCAGCTAATTTCTTTCTATTTTTTTTAGTAGAGATGGGTTCTCACTCTTGCTCAGGCTGGTTCCGAACTCCTGACCTCCAGCAATCTGTCCGCCTCAGCCTCCCAGAGTGCTAGGATTATAGGCAAGAGCCACCACGCCCGGGCCACAATATCACTTTTAGCATTGTCATTGCAATGGACCAAACTTGCTTTAAATTACATATCAGTGTAAGTCCAATTAGCTATATAATAAGTATTTTGTTTCTTCCTTCTACTTACATGGCTTTTTAATAGAAAGAAAATTGATATTTATGTCTTCATATTCGGGACAATATGTTAATCGGTAAGCAGAATTTTCATACCCATTAGTCTTCATAATATAAAAGATATAAGAAATAAAAGTTTGGTTAGTATATTTAATAATATCATTTTACCTCCAAAATGTATCTTTGGTTACAGAATTTTCATTTTTTCATCTCAAAAATTGTGGCAGAAAGTGTACCAGGTTACTAGTACACTTTTTAGATCTTAGACAAAATACTTATCATTTTGAAACTGCAAAATAATACTAAAATTCATTCATTCATTTGTTCATTCACTCGACAAACATTTAATATTTACAGAGCAATGTACTATGCCAGGCACTGCTTTAGGTACCGAGGATTCAGCAATGTCTCAGAGTGGGAAAACATATCTCTGTCATCCAGAGTACATATTCTAGTGGAACACAAATAAATTAATAAATGTGTGCCATAATGTTGGAAAAATTCTAACAAGAAAATGAAAGGCAAGATAGGAGCACAGGCTAGCATTGCCAAGTGGAAATTTCTACAATGATGAATCTGAATCATTATCCAATATGATAATTATTAGCCACATGTGGCCACTGAGCACTTGAAATGTGGCTAGTATAACCAAAGTACTGAATTTAAATTTTTTTTTCTTTGAGACAGAGTCTCACTTTGTTGCCCAGGCTAGAGCGCCGTGGCATCAGCCTATGTAATTTTAATTGTCACATATGGTTAGTGGCTACCAGGTTAGACAGGGACAGAGGGTAACACAGAACGCAGGTGCAGACAGAAGGAGCATCATTTAGAGAAGGTGGTAAGGGAAGGGGTGACCTTTGAGCAGAGACTGGAAGAGAGCAAGGGAGTAAACTAGAACCTGACCTTCCCCGGGAGGAGCAAGCCTAACTGTCAGGGGTGCTGAGCAAGAATCACACCACTGGCATGGTACCTTTTTAAAGACTACAAGTGCCAGTTCTGTAAAGTCTCTACTGCAGTACTTTGAGATCTGAGTGCTCCAGCAAACATTCAGATGTGATTTAACTTGCAGGAAGGGCAGGATTGGCAAGTGGCCTGTCATGGTAACCTATCCTCCTCAATGAACTAGTTCACCTTCTCTGAACATATAACAAAAATTATTTGCTCAATTGTATTTCTGTTGCCTCAACTGCCAGGAAATTCAGCATTAAATGCTCAATAGCAACTAAAATACCTTAAGTTTTTAGAATAACTATCTCCTGTTTTCTCTATATGGTTTTGCATTTTTATTGTATTTATCCCATTGTATTGGTTTCTTTTATTTTAATCTACTAGAAATATTTTTAGAGCAGAAAGGATATAAGTTATAATCCCATCAAATGGTTAAAAATGATAATTACTGTTTATTTTAAACTGAGTCTTAACAAAAGTCCATGTTAAAGAATAGAGTGTGAGGCCGGGCGCGGTGGCTCACGCCTGTAATCCTAGCTCTCTGGGAGGCCGAGGTGGGCGGATCGTTTGAGCTCAGGAGTTCGAGACCAGCCTGAGCAAGAGCGAGACCCCATCTCTACTATAAATAGAAAGAAATTAATTGGCCAATTAATATATATATAAAAAAAAAATTAGCCAGGCATGGTGGCACATGCCTGTAGTCCCAGCTACTTGGGAGGCTGAGGCAGCAGGATTGCTTGAGCCCAGGAGTTTGAGGTTGCTGTGAGCTAGGCTGACGCCATGGCACTCACTCTAGCCTGGGCAACAAAGTGAGACTCTGTCTCAAAAAAAAAAAAAAAGAATAGAGTGTGAGAATTTAAAAGGACTGAAAGGTTTTCTAATGATTCATTTTCATTCCTTGGAAAACAATGAGCCCAAAGGATCTGATAAGGCACATAAAATAGGGAGAACTTAGCTAAACTTGTTAGAATTAGCTGAGAAATGTTTCTAAACCACTACTGTATATTCTAGCAGCAAAGAGTAGATTCAATTAGAAAAGAAGAACTCACTGGAAGTTGGGTGACCCAGAAGTATCCAGCTAGGGAAAACCAGTTTCCATGACTCATATAGCTCAGAAGTTATCAGGAGACATAGGGTCTCACTGACAGAATCAAGCCTGATCCTTGAAAGGACAGATGTACTCATAAGAGGCCAGAAGTGGTTTGCAGTGTAGACTCCTGAGCTGGACCAACCCTGCTACTTACTATATGACACTGGGTAAGTTACTTAACATACTGTGCCTCAGTTTTCTCATCTGTAAAATGGGAATAATAATAGCTTCTATGTCATAATGTTGTTGTGAGGCTTAAAAGAAAATCTATGTGTCACTTGGAACAGTCCTTGAAAACAGTTTCAAGGTAAGTGCTCGATAACTGTTCAATAACTGCTCAATAACTTAAATATGGTAAGTGCTCAATAACTGTTGACTGTTATTAGCAGAAGGAAGATGTGCTTTGGAATCAAATGCATTGGGGTTTAATGCAAACGCATTTGGGCTTAGATCTGCTTCCTCTGAAATCTTTGGAAAGGTTTTTAATTTCTACGCCTCAGTTACTTCATGTGTAAAATGAGAATAACAACATCTACTTAAAGGTAAGAACAGCCTACTCCTAAAAGGTAAGGACATCAGATAAAAGGTATAAAATCTATACCAAAATGCCTTGGACACGGTAAATGTTTACTAAATAGGAATCCCCATCTTCTTTTCTTTTGCTCTTTATAAGTCTCAGATCTGACACTGGCAGGCTGCTGCTTCCTCTGCTGTAAAGGTTTTCCCTGGACTTGTGAAGACTCACAAGGCATCTACCTCCATACAGAGAGCAGTTCCCTACTCATTTCTGAAACACTAAACCTCTTACTAGAAAGGGAGCTCGGATATATCTGCTTTTCTGTGAAGCCATTAAAAATGTACAAAGACAAACAGGAAGACATTTCTCAAGGCATGGGGTCTCAAGGTTATATTAAGCAAAGAATTCAGCTTTATTTTCTTTTAGTGAGAATTTTCAACCCTTTCTTACCTTCCTGGATGTTTTCTAGCTTTAAACCTATCCAATTACAAATTCCATCCATCTAGGAAACACAGGATATCTGATTACCAAGTTTTGAGTTTCATTTGTATTCTGTAAACTGTTTTCAATTATCATAAAAATGAAAACTATGCATTTTTAACTTGAGATTTTTAAAAAAAAAAAAACTATCACATATTCTTGCCTGATTTAATCATCACATTACATGGCTACACAGCATCATTCTAATGAATAGCATATCATATTTTCCATACTTCTTAACCAAATATTCTATGAAAACCTGGCTTAATGCCCCTGTTTTTTCCTAACGTAATAGTCTCTCATTCAAATACATATTTACTCAAAGGCTGGATTTTTTTCTGTATTTGGTGATTTGTAATTGGTACCTTCTGTCTTGCTTAACAAATTCTTCTTTCAACTGTTCAGAGATTTTTTTTCAAATTTGTTTGTTATATACTGAATATACACACAAAAAATGTATGACAAAATATAACACCAAAATGAATTTCTGTAGTTTAAGAATTAGATCAAGACCTGTTAGCCTCAACAGCCTCCCTCTACCCTACCTTGGTCCTTATCTCCCTCACTGTACCCCAGCCCCTCCCCAAGTAAATACCATCTTAAATTTTGCAACACCATTTTCTTTATAGTTTACCGTGTATGTATTTATCTGCAAATAAAATATTGCTTAATATTGTTTGTTTTTAAAATTCACATAATAGAACTGCATTCCTTTGGAATTTGCTTTTATAATTCGATTTTAAATTCCCAGTTTATCCATTTTGATTGGTGTAGCTGTAGCTCACCTACTTTCACTGTTACGAATAGTCAATAAATGCCTTTCGTTGTTGTTGTTGTTTTGGAGACAGGGTCTTGTTCTCTGGCCCAAGCTGGAGGGCAGGGATGCGATTATAGCTTACTGCAGCCTCCAGCTCAAGAGGCCCTCCCGTTTCAACCTCTCTAGCTGAGATTATAGGCGCACACGATCTCACCCAGCTAATTTTTAAATTTTTTGTAGAGATGAGGGTCTCGCTATGTTGCCCTGGCTGGCAAACTCCTGGGCTCAAACGATCTTCCCGCCTTGGCCTCCCAAAGTACTGGGATTATAGGTGTGAGCCACCATGCCCAGCAATATATACCTTATTTTAATAATCCATTCTCCTGACAATGAATGACTAGACTGTTTCCAGTTTTTTTGCTACTATAAACAATGTTGCCATGAACATTCTTGTGCATGTCTCCTAGGCTAGTACTTCTCAAATTACATTTGGTGAAGGAAGCGTTTTATTTTCAATCCTTGGTGGACTAATACTTTTATAAAATACAATAAAAATAATTACTATCAGCATACACCTACCATGTGACCCAGCCATTCCATTCCCAGGTATTTATTTACCTGGGACAAATGAAAGCATATGATCACATAAAGATTTGTACACAAATGCTCACAGCAGCTTTATTTGTGATAGCTAAAAACTGGAAACAATTCAAACGTCCATCAATAGGTGAATGACAAAACAAGTTGTGGTATATCCATACAATAGAATGCTTCTCAGCAATAAAAAGGAATGAACTACTGATACATGCAACGACATGACTGAAATGCAAAATAATTATGCTAAGTAAAGGAAGCTTGACACAAAAAAGTGTACATTCTGGAAAATTCCATTTACATGCAGTTCTAGACAGTGCAAAGTAATCTACTGTGACAGAAAGCAGACCAATGGTTGCCCCAGGGAGAGGGCAGGAGTGGGGTAGAGGGGCAAGTGGGAGAAATTACGAAGAAAATATTTTAGGGAGTGATGGATATGTTCATTACCTTAGGTGGGGTGGTGATTTCCTGGGTGTATGCAGATATCAAAATGTATCAACTTGTATACTTTAAATATGTGCAGTATATTCTATGTCAATTTTACCTGAATAAAGCTATAAATAATTACTAGAAAAATATGAGGAAAAACCACAAAATACAAGCCCCACTTTTTTATTATTAAATTTGCCATAAAATTATTTCAATAAATTTAATCAGAGAAAAAGAAAAAGATGACAAAACTGTACCACTATTCACTGAAAGCATGATTAAACTGTATTTATCTTGATGCAAACCTGTAGGAAATAATCTGCAAATCTGAGCACTGGTCCCCAGATGCAATTAGAGCAGCAATATCCTAAGTCTCACGCGCAACAGTTTCTCAAGCAGTGGTTCTCAGCCTTAGTTGGCCCCTTAGAATCATCTGCAGAGCTTTTTTAAAAACAAAGACATATAGTCTCACTTTCCAAATATTCTGAATTAACTGATTCAGAAAAGAGATTTCCAAACATTCTTTTTGGTTTCTTTCACCCTCCATTCTGGGATGATCCTAAACATTCTTGGCTCAAGGCACACATGGGTGTCTTAATTTTTTCATGGCACCCATAGAATAAACAGCTAACTACTTGTTAGATAAGTCCAAACAACTTAATTGGTCTTTACATCCTAACAATGTAGTAGCTGTTTTAAAGAGCTGTATGAAAAATTGAAATAAAAAAATTATTGCATTCTTAAATAACCACAATTACTTACTAATGGGATGTGTTTACCCCTTGGGCACCGCACAACTTCTCAAACCTTGGAATCAGATTGGATCCTGTCACCCTCATTTCCTGTTGCACATTGATATTCATGGTATCTGCTTTTTTTTTTTTTTTTTGAGACAGAGTCTCGCTCTGTTGCCAGGGCTAGGGCGTCGTGGTGTCAGCCTAGCTTACAGCAACCTCAAACTCCCGGGCTCAAGTGATCCTCCTGTCTCAGCCTCCCAAGTAGCTGGGACTACAGGCATGCACCACCATGCCCGGCTAATTTTTCTATATATTTTTAGTTATCCAGATAATTTCTTTCTATTTTTAGTGGAGATGGGGTCTCCCTCTTGTTCAGGCTGGTCTCGAACTCCTGACCTAAAGTGATTCTCCCACGTCGGCCTCCCAGAGTGCTAGGATTACAGGCATGAGCCACCACGTCCAGCTGGTATCTGCTTTTAATTACAGCAACCCCTGAAAACCCAGCTTTGCAGGAAAGGAATGCAGGCACACTCTAATATTGAGACCGAACTGAAATAAAGCTGGTAGCTCATGGTGTTCAACACCTGTCAAGTACTACTGTGCTCCCCTTGAATATTTAAACTATCCCAAGGTCCTCTGTGGGTTTGTTGTGGTGCCCCAGGGCACTTTGGCACACAATTTGGGAACCACAGGTCTGGGATAAGGCCCAGGTGTACTTCTGACTTGCTCACTTTGAGATTCTAATATGTGGCAGGGTTGAAAACCACTGCTCTAGCTTGTGGGCTAGGAGCTGAATGGCCAGGTTGTTGGTTACAGACAGATTCAACTCTTCTTGACAAGGCTGCAGAGTCCTCCAAAGTGGCTGTACTAACTTTTGGCACTCTGGAGAGTGTGAAATAGTATCACCTGGTGGTTTGCATTTGCATTTCCCTGAACTACTAATGAAGTTAAGCACTTTCATATTTTTATTTACCATTCACATTTTCCACTTCTGTGTAGTTCCTATTCAAGTCTTTTATTTTTCTCCAGAATAATTTTGTCCTTTATTAATTTATCAGTTATATCTTTAGTAAATATCTTCCCCCAGTATTTATGGCTTGCTTTTTCATTCATTTTATAGTGTTTTTGATAAAGTGAAGTCCCATCTTCTAAAGGACAGGTTTTTATTTCCGAATTATTTGTCAAGTTATACGTATGGCACAGATTTTCTCCCAGTTTGTGGCTTCCTCCTCCTACTCTTTTAATGATGTCTTTTGATGAAGTAATGTCCTTGATTTTAAGGTAGTCCAGTGACAATTCTTTGCCTTATGGCTCACGCTATTTGTGTCTCATTTAAGAAATCCTTCCTTCCTCCAAGGCCAAAAGTTTTGCCTTTTACAATTTAAGTCCCTTAATCCATTTGAAATTGATTTTTGTGTATGGAATGAAGTACAGATCTATTATAATTATTTTCCATATGAATAATCCATTTCCTTTGCACCCTTTAATGCATTTCCCCTCCTATCCCACTGATGTCGAGTGCCAAGTCAGCCATAAATCATATTGACTAAGTGTCTGTTTCTAGGCTATGCCATAATGTTCCACTGATGTTCATAAAGTACTGAAATGAGGAGTTCTCCTGAGGAAAAGGGGTACCTTACATCATCTAAACCTTATTCATTAAGTTAATGAAACTTTGAAATATCTGCATCCTACTGGATGTCATTACTAAGGTATCCTAATGGCAATCTGTAAATGAAAACAATATACTTTGTACTAAAAGAGCAAATCCACACTGATGTTGAAATTTAACCAGCAAATATATAAAACCTGGAGTTTTTTCCTTTATGTAAGCAATATGTATAATTGTTTAAGAAAATATAGGTAGGCCGGGCGAGGTGGCTCATGCCTGTAGTCCTAGCACTTTGGGAGGCCGAGGCAGGAGGATTGCTTGAGCTCAGGTGTTTGAGACCAGCCTGAGCAAGAGCGAGACCCTGTCTCTACTATAAATAGGAAGAAATTAGCCAAACAACTAAAAATAGAAAAAATTAGCGCGTGCTTATAGTCCCAGCTACTCGGGAGGCTGAGGTAGGAGGATAGCTTGAGCTCAGGAGTTTGAGGTTGCTGTGAGCTAGGTTGACGCCACAGCACTCTAGCCCAGGCAACAGAGTAAAACTTTGTCTCAAATAAATATATATATAGGTAATATCAAAAAGCAGAAAAAATTATGCCTTGTATTACCTTTCCTAACCCTACCCCATAATTTAGGCAAGTTAAGTTCCTCCAAATCTTTTCTCACAATTGCCTACTGGGCCCTGGAGTTCCTGAACACTTGTTCTTACTCACCAGGGTCTGGGTCTCAAACCAGGATCTGGTCTTCTACCCTGTGAACAAGGACTCCATCTGCCCAGGCTGGCAGTGGCCCATGCTTCCTCTCCCTAGGCACTCCCTGGTTTCCCAGTTTTTCTTTCTCTTGGCAGGGTGATATATGTCAAGAAATCTTAGGATCAAAAATGTTGGACAACCACTGTCCCATAATTACTGTATATGGTCAGTGTTATTTATGGTGGTTCATGTCAGCTTTTTCTGGCTGGGTTGGAAGCTAGTCTCCTACCACTGCAGCTACCAACCAAATACAGACACTTTAAGAATCAGCATAAGGAAAAATGCATATGCTCAGCAAGAAATCTCAGAAAAGATATCTTGCTTGCTTAGCTGAATATGTCTATATAGAAGCAAAACTCAAATGCACACATTTTCTAAATAATATAACCAGAAAGAAATTCTACATATTTTCCATAGATTCCATGTGTTTTGAGCAAATATGTATAAAATATAGGTACGCTGATTTTTCTTGGTTTTAACCAATGAGTGTCTTTATCTTGAACATGTAGATAAAAGGAAAATACTTCATACATCACCATAAATTATAGTCTGGGTCCCCAAACATGAAAGTAATAAATTTCACATTCCTTTTTCCAATTAAAAATTAAACGTATCCCAGTAAGAAAAAAACCTTTTTTTCCCTAATTTTCCCTCCTTTCCCTTTCTTCCTGTCATCTTCCTTCCTTCCAACAAACATTCATTAAATGCCTGTGCATTTAGGTGCCAAATCGCTGGAATACCAAGCTTCATTATACTGAATGAAGAAATCTGGTGGTTTCATTTATATGCAAGTTTTATATAAAAACAAGTCTGTTCCTTTAAAGGACAATTTGTTAAGCCATTCACTTAATTCAGCTCAAGAAAATTCACTGAAGTCAGCTGAGGCATTGTGACCTCACTACAATCCTCCTAGATAAGAGAAATATCTCAGAGGAAATTATTCTAGCTCAGGGCTCAGAGAAGGAAAGCCTTGTTTCAGAAGAAAGAACCACAGAGAGGAGATTGTCCTTCAGAAAAAAGGTTATTTCCTACTATTCCAGAAGAAAAATACAGTAGGCTCTTTTGAAAGTCAAAGAAAGTAGTAAGGGACCATTCTTGATCTTGCAGTTATTAGCAAAGAGCAGGACTGAAATGGAATTTTTTTTATTTTTTGAGACAGAGTCTCACTTTGTTGCCCAGGCTAGAGTGAATGCCGTGGCTTCAGCCTAGCTCAAAGAACCTCAAACTCCTGGGCTCAAGCAATCCTCCTGCCTCGGTCTCCCGAGTAGCTGGGACTACAGGCATGCGCCACCATGCCCGGCTAATTTTTTTTTTTTTTTGTATGTATATCTTTTTAGTTGGTCAATTAATTTCCATCTATTTTTTTAGTAGAGATGGGGTCTCGCTCTTGCTCAGGCTGGTTTCGAACTCCTGACCTCAAGCAATCTGCCTGCCTCGGCCTCCCAGAGAGCTAGGATTATAGGCGTAAGCCACCGCACCCGGCCTGACATGGAATTATTAATCTGACCTAGATTTTCTTAAAATCCAGTTGTGGCTAGGATGTAGGAGAATATAGCCAGTGACTTTTATTATTAAGAAAAAAAAATGGGCCAGGTGCGGTGGTTCACGCCTGTAATCCTAGCACTCTGGGAGGCCAAGGAAGGAGGATCACTCAAGGTCAGGAGTTCAAAACCAGCCTGAGCAAGAACGAGACCCTGACTCTACTAAAAATAGAAAGAAATTAATTGGCCAACTAAAAATATATAGAAAAAATTAGCTGGGCATGGTGGTGCGTGCCTGTAGTCCCAGCTACTAAGGAGGCTGAGGCAGGAGGATCGCTTGAGCCCATGAGTTTGAGGTTGCTGTGAGCTAGGCTGACTCCATGGCACTCTAGCCCAGGCAACAGAGTGAGACTCTGTTTCGAAAAACTAACCCAGAAGGTTTGTAGCCTTTGACCGATATCTTCCTTATGCCCTCACCCCCAGACCCTGGCAACCATCATTCTACTCTCTGTCACTGAGAGTCTGACTTTTTATATTCCACATACAAGTGAGACTAAACAATATTTGTCTTTCTGTGTCTGGCTTATTTCACTTAACATAATGTCCCCTAGGTTCATTCATGTTGCAAATGACAGGATTTCCTTCTTTATTAAGGCTGCATAATATTCCATTGTGTATATACACCACATTTTTCTTTATCCATTTGTCTGTCAATGGACATTTAGGTTGTTTCTATATCTTGATTACTGTGAATAGTGCTATAGTGGACATGGAGAGCAGATATCCATTTCACTTCACCCAGAAGTGGGATGGCTGGATCATATAGTAGGTCTATTTTTAATTTTTTTGAGGTACATCCATACTGTTTTCCATAATGGCTGTACCAACTAACATTCCCACCAACAGTGTACAAGGGTTCTCTTTTCTCCACACCCTTGCTGACACTTGCTATGTCTTATCTTTTTGATAACAGCCATTCTAACAGGTGTGAAGTTGTATCTCATGGCAGCTTTGATGTGCACTTCTCTGATGATTAGCACCTTTTCATATATCTGTTGGCTCCTTGTATGTTTTCTTTGGAAAAATGTCTATTTTGGTCCCTTGTCCAATTTTTTTATTTTTTTTTTGGAGACAGAGTCTCACTCTGTTGCCCAGGGTAGAGTACCATGGTGTCAGCCTAGCTCACAGCAACTTCAAACTCCTGGGCTCACGCAATCCTCCTGCCTCACCTCCCAAGTCGCTGGGACTACAAGCATACGCCTCCATGCCCAGCTAATTTTTTCTATATATTTTTAGTTGTCCAGCTAATTTCTTTCCATTTTTTTAGTAGAGACGAAGTCTCGATCTTGCTCAGGCTGGTCTTGAACTCCTGAGCTCAAACAATCCACCTGCCTTGGCCTCCCAGAATGCTAGGATTACAGGTGTGAGCCACTTCGCCCAGCCTCCTTGCCTATTTTTTAATTATTTGTTTTCTTACTCTTTTGTGAGTTGTGTAAATTCCTTATATATTTGGATATTAACCACTTATCAGACATATGGCTTGGAAATATTTTCTCCCATTCTGTAGGTTGCCTTTTGATTTTGTTGATTGTTTCCTTTGCTGTGCAGTAGCTTTTTAGTTTGAGGTAGTTCCACTTGGTTATTTTTGCTTTGGTTACATGTGCTTTTGGTTTCATGTTCAAAAAACCATTGCCAAGACCAATGTCAAGGAGCTTTTCTCCTATGTTTTCTTCTAGGAGAAGAAACATGGTTTACTGAATATTGATTCTTTTTTTATTTATTTATTTATTTATTTATTTATTTATTTATTTTTGAGACAGAATCTCGCTTTGTTGCCCAGGCTAGAGTGAGTGCCGTGGCCTCAGCCTAGCTCACAGCAACCTCAAACTCCTGGGCTCAAGCAATCCTGCTGCCTCAGCCTCCCAAGTAGCTGGGACTAGAGGCATGTGCCACCATGCCTGGCTGATTTTTTTTATATATATTAGTTGGCCAATTAATTTCTTTCTATTTATAGTAGAGACGGGGTCTCACTCTTGCTCAGGCTGGTTTCGAACTCCTGGCGTTGAGCAATCTGCCCACCTCGGCCTCCCAGAGTGCTAGGATTACAGGTGTGAGCCACCACACCTGGCCGGTTTACTGAATATTGAAAAGTCCATTGTTTTTGTTTTCTTTTTTTGAGACAGAGTTTCATCTGCTGCCCAGGCTAGAGTGCAATGGCATCATCATAGCTCATTAACAGCCTCGAATTCTTGAATTCAAATGATGTTCCTGCCTCAGCCTTCCAAGAATCTTGAACCATAGGTGCTCCTCACCAATATATAAACTATGTAGAGTCTCAGACTAGTCAGGAGAAATACCTAGACTCACATACTAAAATATTTTACTCCCGGTTAAATAGTAAAATAAAATAGAGTTTATAGCAGATTCATTTTCAAAACCATAATACATAATGTGATTCTTCCACATACTTGTCAAGCTGTTTGCCCAGGTGAACAATACATTGTTTTAATAAGAGAGCTGTTTGCCCAGATGAGCAAACTGTTTGTCCTGATAAATTGATTTGCAAGAATTTACTAAAGCAAACAGTGGAAGTTATTTATAAATTTACTGTCTTAACTTCCTAAGCAAGAATCTCCTGGAACAAAGAGTTAAGTCATGTTGACAGGAGTAGGTTCAGTTCTAACACCTCACATTTCATGTGTGAATAGCAAATGGTTAAGGAGAAAAGATCGACTGAAGTAGGGTGAGTTTCAACCATAGAATTTTAGAGATGGGTGATTAGTTCACTGCAGAAGAAACTGAGACCCAGAGAATTCAGATAATCTGCCCAAATTCACACAGCCAGTTAGTGAGACAGTGGACAGCATAACCCAGATACTGTGGTTCCTAATCCAGTGTTTTTTCGACTACATCACTCAGCTACTGCTTTTAAATAGTCCTTTAAACTCAGAGAAACATAACTAGTCTTTTATAACACCTATAAATGGTTCCCAGGATCTTAAGCATCTCAATAAATGGAATACAGAGATTTAAGCAAAGGTACAACATTCGCAAAGTTGTCAACTCTAACATGTCTTACATACTTCACAATGAAAAAATTCAGAAATGAATCTGGACTTGTTAATTTTAAATTTATTTTACGTCATGAAAGACCACAATTATACTTTGGCAAACATGTCCATTCCACCATTTGTACTTCTGTACTCTGTATTTGGAATCTTCAAATAAACATGGACTTCATCAGCTTGTTCTAATAAAGAACTTTGACCAATGTCACAACTGAGACATCATTTAAGATGTGATTACTTTCTGTTCATTTTATGACTCTTAATCATCTAGAAAGTGTGAAAGTTAGATAACGTGTTGGTTTTGTTGCTGTTGTTGTTTGAGACAAGATCTTGTTCTGTCACCCTAGAGCTACAGTGCGGTGGCACAATCATAGCTCACAGCAACCTCTAACCCCCGGGCTCATGCAATCCTCCTGCCTCAGCCTCCCGAGTCACTTGGACTATAGGCATGCGCCACCATGCCCGGCTTTTTTTTTTTTTTTTAATTTTTTGTAGACACAGGGTCTCGCTGTTGCCCAGGCTGGTCTTGAACTCCTGGTCTCAAGATTCTCCCACTTTGGCCTCCCAATGTGCTAGCATTACAGACATGAGCCACCATGCCCAGCCCGACATGTTGATTTATTTTCAGATGCTGAGATAGTGGAAAGATTTATAATTCATCACATAGCAAAAAGCTTCCCACTGTTTAAGGCTCTGTGATTCATCTGGTAGCCTTCAGCCACATACGTCCACTTAAATTTAAATTAACTGAATAAAATCACATTTAAAAATAAGTTCTTCAGTCACATATTTATATAATAGAATGTACATGTACTTTTTGCAATTTTTTAAAGGTTATGTTGTAACCACTATGAAATGTACATCACTCTAGTCAATGTGCATCATTAAATAAACCACAAAGCAAGGTTCTATCAGTCAGGATAGGGTAACCCAATAATATAGAACCACAAAATCTCAGTGTTTTAACGCAATGAAGATTCATATGCTCTAACCTATGTTTGAAGTGGATGTTTCTAGTCAGGGAAGGTTCTTGCTGGATATATCTCCTCTGAGCAGTGATGTGGAGAAACAGGCACGTCTGAATTCACCCCACCAATGAACTCAGGGAGAGAGGGGTGGGGGGATTTTGCCAGATGTTTGGGAGCTAGGTCTGAAAGTGTCCTCCACACATCATTCCTCCCCATAACCCACTGACCACGAGTAGTCTTCTGGTCCCACATAGACACAAAGAGGTTGAGACAGCTGTCGTCCTATGAACCCAGGAAGAACATGAAATGGCACGGGGAGTAAGGAGTGCTATCTCTGCCATGAAAGTCACCCAACACCCAGACCCCGTCACACCAACAGATGAGAATCTGCGTACAATGAGTCTCAAGATTTTGCAACAGGGGTGAATTGTAAAATTCAAAAACATTCACCACCCCTCACCGTGGAAGGACTATACATCCCTGCCACACTGATGCCAGGCGTGGCTGTGCGACTTGTGGGGACTTCTCCCTCTCGAGGCTGCACGTCTCCAGAGTGGCCATCTGACTCGGTTTGCAGCTTGTGGGTGCTATGGTATGTGCCGCTTGCAAGCAGAAGCTTTAAGAACCATTGCATGTTTCCACTGTGTTCTTTTTCCCTCTACTAAAAGACTAGCAAAGCCTCAAAGAGGGGCTGTTCCTTCGGCCCATGTCTCAGAAAGATAATGACATGGAACAGTGTCTTACTTACCTGCAATGAACGTAAAGCTTAAGAGGTAAACCTTTGTTGTTGTAAACCTCTGAAGTTTGGGGGGTTGTCTGTTACCGCAGCATAACTTAGCCTAAACTGGCTAATAAGGTATCAAAACCATAGCAGTGGACGTGACTCTTCAGAAGCATTACAAATCAAAAACAGAAATTGCTTATGATTTGTGATTAATAATAAAACATTCCTGTGAGAGGTAGAGAATATGACAAAAGTAATCACTTAGATTAGGTAGAATCTTTACTTTGGACTTCTTTACTTGTGATATCACCTCCCAGGTCATGGGGAAGGGACTCTACTAGTGGCGTGAAGATGGCAGAGTCTCCGCTTCCCCTGCCAGATAGTGAAGGCTGTGGAATAGGAGGTCCTGAGGGGATCATGCTCCTATATTCTCGGGTACTATAGTCCAGGCATTTAAAAGGGTAAAGAGGCTGGGCGTGGTGGCTCACGCCTGTAATCCTAGCACTCTGGGAGGCCGAGGAAGGAGGACTGCTCAAGGTCAGGAGTTCAAAACCAGCCTGAGCAAGAGTGAGACCCCATCTCTACTAAAAATAGAAAGAAATTAATTGGCCAACTAAAAATATATAGAAAAAATTAGCCAGGCATGGTGGCGCATGCCTGTAGTCCCAGCTACTCGAGAGGCTGAGGCAGGAGGATAGCTTGAGCCCAGGAGTTTAAGGTTGCTGTGAGCTAGGCTGATGCCACAGCACTCACTCTAGCCTGGGCAACAGAGTGAGACTCTGTCTCAAAAAAAAAAAATAAATAAAAGAGGGTAAAGAGACTTCCATCTGTACAGAATGTATATGTGTGTGTGTGTGTGTGTGTGTGTGTATATGTATATATATATATATAAAACATATTCCTAACAACTAGTTTACAAATAACCCTCTGGAATCGAACAAATCACATTGAAATCCACAAAGCTGGTTCTGCAGGGTTGTAGCTAATAGAAACTAATCTTACATGTGCTCATAGCTTTTCTATTAAACTGTAAAGCACGTTTTATGACTTGAAGAAAATTTAGGTGTCGTAAACTCTGTACACAACAATGAAAATCAAAAAATCAACAACTGAAAGAGAATTTAGCTATAATTCATCTCCCTATTTCCAAAGTTTCAGGGAAAAGTTCTATCATCCTCACTTTGATATTGCTATTGAAAGCAAATTCTCATTAGGTCTTCACTAAGGATCATTTTCCATATAACATTTTAGTTACAATCAATTCCTGACTATTTGGAATATAGAGCAGCAAGAAATCAGTAGAGCATGAAATCAAATTAACAAATATGTTTTTTCCTTCTAAAACACTGCATTAGATACAATCACAGATGATTAAACACTTCATAGTACCCTAAAATGTCTGTTTTCTTCAATAGTCCTGACTATGACATCAATATTCCTCTTTTAAAACTAATAATAAAATGGCCTAATGGCCTGTAGAAACACAGAGAAACGAGAAAATTAAGAAATACGAATTTTCCAACCTACTAGGCAAATTAAAGCTCTGCATTACTCACCAATCTTCATGATCAATTATAACAATGCTTTTAATTCTCCTTTATTTCCAACCTTTTCATCGTCTCAAAACAATTTCTCAAACTTTTATGAACAGAAATACTATTACAAATTTCTTCATGTTAGTAAATACTTATTATTCACGAAGCCAGACAGTAGGGACTGCATAAAGCATTCTCCTTGGAAGTGAATCATTTGCTTAGGACAATAGTCATGTAAGAAAAAATTAGAGCACAATAAAATATTGAATGTAAATGGCCTGTGCCACAAGAAATCAGGGTTTTCTCCTTCCCATAATATCCAAAGGATATATTCAGGTACTTACTACCACCTTTCTGAACTTGGTTTACAATGAGCAATTTCCTCTTTTACATTAATAGTCTCTAAATTCTACCTTATTTTAAATGGAATAAATTTAGGTAGATATAACAAGTGTACCTGGGCAGTTTTTTCATTTCTAGCAGCTAATTAAAAGCAGCTCCAACATTAGTCTTTGTCAACAGAATGCATCTCAGAGCAATTACCATTACAATTCCACCAGACACCAAGCTCTTACAGCCCAGACAAATCAGCATATTACTGCATAGGGACTGATCAGGTTTTGCTTTTGCTGAATTGATGAAGTGCACATAGAAATAAGGAGAAAAATTTAATTATACTAAAATTACATAGGTCAGTGTTTTTCTCTGTTAAAATTATAACAAGTAAACTCTAATTATAAAAGCAACAGTTGCTAAGAAAATCTAATTATGTTTCAAGAGCTAGTGAGACTATTTTCTGATAGAATGATTAGCTTAGCTAAATTTGAAAATGCACTTAAAATATAATCTTTCATATAGAACATAAGATAACCAACTGTCTTATAGAATTTATATGCATAAAATGAAAGACTCTTGATAATATCTTTTAATGATTTCAAATGTTAATTAGAAAAAAAAAATCAAGCCTTAAATTGTTTTCATTTTGCAGCCTTATTTACTATACACCATGGTATTAAATGTGACAAATTGGTAAAAAAGTAGAATTTTCTATAACCATCTCTTTAGTATTTTTATGCATCTCTCTAAAATGCCAAAAATATTCTTAAATTAATTTGATTCCGGCAGGGCACGGCAGCTCACACCTGTAATCTTAGCACTCTGGGAGGCCGAGGCGGGAGGAACGCTCAAGGCCAGGAGTTCAAAACCAGCCTGAGAAAGAGCAAGACCTCGTCTCTACTAAAAATAGAAAGAAATTAATTGGCCAACCAAAAATATATAGAAAAAAATTAGCCAGGCATGGTGGCGCATGCCTGTAGTCCCAGCTACTCTGGAGGCTGAGGCAGGAGGATCACCTGAGCCCAGGAGTTTGAGGTTGCTGTGAGCTAGGCTGACGCCACAGCACTCACTCTAGCCTGGGCAATAGAGTGAGACTCTGTCTCAAAAAAAAAAAAAAAAAGTTAATATGATTCCACTGTAAAAAGGAATATTTCAACTTCTGTGTAAAGATGGATTGAAAATATATTTATTTTTATTCCCTCCTAAAACTCCTCTGAAGCTACAGTAAAATACATTTTTTAAAAATGCTCACAAGAGATTGTGATGCAGACAACAGCAACAAACTGTTCAAAGCTGGGATACAGATGGGTGAGGACTGCCTGATACTACAGTCCTGGGAAAGCGAATACTACTGAATTAACACTGTTCTAAGGATTAAATGAGATAATACATGTTACAAAATCAGCATCAAATAAATGCTACCACGTTTCCCCGAAAATAAGACCTACCCATAAAATAAGCCCTAGCAGGATGTCTAAGCATTTGCGCAATAGAAGCCCTACCCAGAAAATAAGGCCTAGTGATGGGCGTGGCCACGCAGCGCATCTGCACAACCCATGCATTTCATCTCGGAGCGGTAAAGACGATGAGCAGCCCTTCTCATCTGCCCCATCGTGACAGCTACTCCCAGAGGTGACCGGAAAGGTGCAGGTAGCCCCCCAACAAGGTCGGCTCCCCCTGTCAGGTCCCAGCCATCCTGTGCATGCTACAAACTGAGGCTTTGAGGGGAAAATAACACATCCCCTGAAAATAAGCCCTAGGGTGTCTTCTTGAGGAAAAATAAATATAAGACCCTGTCTTATTTTCAGGGAAACATGGTAGCATTATTAATCAATGTCTACAAAGGGCAATGTTTTGGAAGACTGTAACATTTTTAAATTAGCAAGTGAGAACTCGGAAAGCAGGATGTTAGGAGGAAAATGTAACCTGCAGAGACCAGAGATCTGAGTTACTAAAGGGAAAGACTCTATTTTGGACTCTAAGAAAACCATGCACTTCTGGTAGGACTAGGGTAACCCTGCCTAGGAAATACTTTGCAAAAGAGAATGAGCGGATCCAATGAGAGCATATTTGGAAATCTGATAAAGAAATAAAAAATTTGGACCACAGGAAACACCAAGAGAAAGGCCTAATTCCAGAATCATAAATAGAATGTGTATCTGATGCCTATTTCAAGGTATCTGAGTCTCCCTTTAGAAGGAAGGTTAAGTGCAGCTTAGACACTTCTAGAGGACATTTAAGAAGACATCCAGCTGGGTACGGTGGCTCACACCTGTAATCCTAGCATTCTGGAAGGCCGAGGCGGGCGGATTGCTCGAGGTCCGGAGTTCAAAATCAGCCTGACCGAGACCCCATCTCTACTATAAAAATAGAAATAAATTAATTGGCCAACTAATATACATAGAAAAAATTAGCCGGGCATGGTGGTCCATGCCTGTAGTCCCAGCTACTTGGGAGGCTGAGGCAGGAGGATCGCTTGAGCCCAGAAGTTTGAGGTTGCTGTGAGCTAAGCTGACGCCACGGCACTCACTCTACCCTGGGCAACAAAGCGAGACTCTGTCTCAAAAAAAAAAAATAAGAAGAAGAAGACATCCATCATGAGGAAGGTGGAAAAGCAGAAAAAGCAGAACCTAGGTAGGTCAGTGACTTCAAGGTCCAGGCAAGAAATGCTCCCAACTCTTTGAGAGAAGCAGCAGAGGTGATTAGGGGACCCAGCAGCTCAGGGGCATGGAAGTACACATCTATCCTTAACGGGCTTTGCCACTTCACAGTGAAAGAGAAAGTTCAAAACAGAAATTCAAGTCTGGGTTGTGTCCGAGAGTAAGTAGGGCTTTGCTTCTTTACCTACTGTGAGGGGAAATCCTCCACCTTCAATCTTCTTTCGTCCCTCGATAAAGCTGTGAATCACTTCAGCCTAATACACGACCGTCACATTTTTAAACATCATTATTATCTCTGGGAAAAATATTTTGCCTGTTTCCACAGTTTTAGTAAAGTTAGCACACTGAGAATCCAGAAAGTAGAAGTTCAGATTCCTTTACTGTTCGACCAATCACATCATCAGATTTTAAGCACTGGCTAGCACAAATAAGAAGAAAACCATACTTACCTCAAAATGTGTTTTTATCTATTTTAAGAAGGAATCAATATTTTGCTGTCAGATCCAACTTCGGTTAATATGAATTAATAAATAAATCAATACTACAAAGTTTCTCCTTTATAATGTATACAAATATACAAATAGATTTTATCATTTATTTAAAATATAAGTATATTCTTGGAATTGTTTCTGGTGGGAACAGCACCGGGAATCTGGCGTAAATGGGTTTCTCCTCAGAACTGCTTTACTCCCTGAGGTGTGGCCTGCTGCTTCTGCAGAGGCACAGGAAAATGCAAAGCCATGTCCCTTGTCACACAAGAAAATGCAAAGCCATGTCCCTTTGCTATGTGCACGAACCCCTCTTAAGGGATATCTTCTTACAGGTTAATTTGTAATTCAGCAGCCTTTAAAGAACAGTATCATGCTGTTTGGAGTTAGTATTTTACATGCCAAAACCTGTCCTACCGTATGTGGGGAAAAAGTGGCTGCTCTCTATTAAAAGCAGAATGCCGTGTTAACTAAGGAACAATTATTTTCCCCAAAATGAAGTCTCTCACACACCCCAGCTCAGGGTGCTGGACTGAGTGACACCCCCAGAAATGAGGGGGGCCCTGCAGAAGGCCAGGACAGCCTGCAGCAGTGACAGAGCAACTCCCCATGTTGGCATGGGATTGAGCTGCCATTGTTACCTACCCAGCCAGTTGCCAGACTTCTGTACAAACATAGAGACTAGGCAGAACCAACAAGTGCCACCTGCTTGAGTTTTTAATATTGCTAAATCATGAGATTCCTGCTTCTATGGCCCATCCACGAGATAGAACATCCTGGAGTACAGGTTCCATCTAGATTCAAACCAAGGGCAATCAAATTCTAGCCAAGTCAAATACTAAATCAAGTTCTGTAAATCAAAAACTAATTTGCTGACCTAACAAACAGGTCAGTCTCCTTTAATCCCATTCCTGCCCTATCCTGGCTTTCTGCCTTTTCCTGGAAACTGCAGCTCAAGTCCCAGAAAGAATTGTGGTCAAGCCTGTTTAGATGCAATAGGAAGCACCAAGCATTGAAGTCAAGTAGAGAACACTTTGACCAGGGCCTGCTCTTTCCAAATGCTCATGTCCTGATCTCTTTAATGCTGTGTCCTTTCTCTCAAATAGGTTGCATTTAATGGTGATCTCTTGACATTATGAATCAGAATTATTCCGAGTTCTGACAGTGACACATAGGATCTTAAGAAGGGATTCCTAGCCTCAATCAGCCTACCATCTAATTAAAGACTGGACTAAATATCATGAAATTACAGTTATCCCAAGAAAAGTATAATTTAGGGAATACAACTGTGTTTTAGTGATTCATACACCTAGAAATAACTTCTGCTCTTTTCCCCCATAAGATTTAAAAAAGTAAAGAAGTAAAAAAAGTAAACAAAAACACCCATAATCGTATAACATAGACAGGGGCATAGTATACATACTCTTTTGCAATCTGGATTTTCATTTAATATACATTCTAAACACATGTATATCACTCTTTTTAACAGCTGAAAATAATTTCACTAAGCTAATCTTTCAGTTGTTTCTAAATTTTTCATCATTATAAAGTTGGGTTTTTTGAGACAGAGTCTCACTCTGTCGCCCAGGCTAGAGTGCTGTGGCGTCAGCCTAGCTCACAGCAACCTCAAACTCCTGGGCTCAAGCAATCCTGCTGCCTCAGCCTCCCGAGTAGCTGGGGCTACAGGCGCACGCCAGCATGCCCAGCTGATTTTTTCTATTTTTAGTAGAGACAAGGTCTCACTCTGGCTCAGGCTGGTCTCAAACTTCTGACCTCAAGAGATCCTCCTGCCTTGGCCTCCCAGAGTGCTAAGATTTAGAGGCATGAACCAACTGCGTCTGGCCCATTATTAAAGTTTTTGAATAAATATTACTTTATATAAATATACTCTGTTAACTTGTTTTCTTTTCAATTTGTGTGGGTTTTTTATCCTTGTTTCTTTTTTTTTTTTTTAACTGAACACCTTCTACCTCCCTTTAGCCACCTCTACTCGTCTAGCCAGGAGTTTGCCTCCCAGTAAACATCTTTTACACCTTTTCCTTTGCCTGTTGGATCACAAACATATACTACATCTCATTGTTTATCCTACAAAATCTGGACTATACTGTGTACATTTCTGAGCAACTTGCTTATTTCATTTAAAAAAAATTCCAGAAACTCCTCCAGATCAATAAAGATCTAATTTGTTCCTTTTATTACTTATATAAATTCTATCGTATCAATACATGACATGGATTAGATCCAATCATTCCCCTACTGATGGGCTTCAGATTTTTCTAGTTCTTGTTATCATACAAAATAACACAAAATGATGTTCGTAATTTTCTTTCTTTAGGATGAGTTCTAAGATGTGGGGTTGACTAACGATTATACATAGTATTAGCTTTAAAATATTTGGCCAGATAGCTTTCCCAAAGCCTATAATAATTCACATTCCTTCTGAGAAATGAGTGTGTTCTTTTCTTGAACTCTCACCAGAACCAGATCATCACACCTTTTGCTAATCTGATGGATAAAAAGTAGTGTATCAATGTTACTTTAATATATATTTTCCTGACTAAAACTGAAGTTGAGCATATTTGCATGTCTGTTGGTCATTTAGATTTCCTCTTCTGTAAAATCCTATTCCTACCTTTTGCTTTTTGTAAGATTTGTTTCAGGAAAGCTGGAAGAGTTCATGTTAAGAAATCTATCCACATAGTTTATTATATCAACAAATAAGAGAAGAAAAGCAAATGAAGACGTTAAGAGACTTCCACAATATATTTGGAAAAATACAGCAGCTAGGTAAAAGAAGGAAAGCTTCAAATTACTTTAAAAAAGCAAATATCATACTAAGTGATAATGTATCAATACCCTTTCCACTAAAATCAGAAACAAAACAAGAATGCCAAATATCCCCATCATTATTGAAATATGTAATGTTTTAAAGGTTTGATACAAAAAAAATAAAAATATCATAAAAGACAAAATTATATATATATATATAAGCAAACAATATAATTATTTAGAGAATCAAAGACATTTTAGAAATTGTAATTATTTTTCTTTTTTTTTTGGAGACAGAGCCTCACTCTGTTGCCTGGCTAGAGTGCTATGGTGTCAGCCTAGCTCACAGCAACCTTGAACTCCTGGGCTCAAGCGATCCTCCTGCCTTAGCCTCCCAAGTAGCTGCGAATACTGGCATGTGCCACCATGCCCAGATGTGTGTGTGTGTGTGTGTGTGTGTGTGTGTGTATTTAGTTGTCCAGCTAATTTCTTTTTATTTTTAGTAGAGACGGGGTCTCGCTCTTGCTCAGGCTGGTCTCGAACTCCTGAGCTCAAACGATCCACCCGCCTCAGCCTTGCAGAGTGCCAAGATTACAGGCATGAGCCACCATGCCCGGCCCAGAAACTGTAATTCTTACATAGGATTTTGTAAAATGACTTAGTACTAGATTAAAAAACAGTAGATAACATACATCTACCCTACTGACCTAGCAATTAGACTCCTCTTTGGTATTTACACCAGCAAAATGAAATCATGTCCACAAAAAGACTTGTACATGAATGTTAAATAGCACCTTTGCTCCTAATAACCATAAGCTAAAAATGACTCAAATGTCCATCACCAGGTAAACGAATAAACAAAACGTGGCATATTCATACACTGGAGTATTCTCAGCCAAAAAAAGGAATAAACTGCTGAAATAAACACAACACTGATGAAACTCAAAACCCTGACATTGAGTGAAAGAGCCCAACACAGAAGAGTACAAACTGTAAGTTTAGTTTATATGAAATCCTAGAATAAATGGTATTAATTTACAATGGTAGAAATCAAAACAGTAGTTGTCTCTGAGAGACAGGAATAAGGAAAATTTCTGGAGCAAAGGAAATGTTCCATAGCGTGATTGATACAGTAGTTGTATACATGCATGTACACATTTGTCAAAAAGTCACTGAATTGGACACAAGATCTGACCATTTGTCATATGTAAATTGCACCTCAATATAAACGATACCTTAACCATATGTTAATACATTGGGAGGAAAAAGTTAAGGAAGGAGAAACAGGAACCCTCATACACTGTGACTAGGACTATATTAATAAAATGGTGTAGCCACTATGGAAAACAGTTTGGCAATTTCTGAAAATACATAAAATGAACCACCAATTCCATTCCTATGTACCTATTTTAAAGAAATGAAAAACATATGTCCACACAAAGACCTGCATGTGAAGTTGATAGCATTATTCATAATAACAAAACAGTGGAAACAATCTAAATGTCCAACAACGAATAGATAGATAAAATGTGGTATATCCATACAATGGAATATTATTCAGCAATAAAGAAATGAGGAACTGATGCAGGCTACAACATGGATGAACCTTGAAAACATTATGCTAAATGACAGAAGCCAGTCACAGAATGCCACATTATTATACAATCTCATTTATATGAAATGTCCAGAATAAGCGTATCCATGGAAATGAAAAGTAAATTAATGGTTGCCTGGGACTGTGGGTGAAGGTAGGAACAGTGATTAACTATAAATCAACAGGAGGGATATTATTAGGAGGATAAAAATATTCCAAATCTGATTTATAGTTATGGTTGTACCACTCAGTAACGTTACTAAAAATTATTGAATTGTGTACTCTTGAAATGGGTAGTTTTTATGATATATAAAATATACTTCATATAGTTGTTTTTAAAAATTTAAGGAAAAACTTGGGCGACCTTCCCAATTTATTTGGAGCAATAACCTAAGAATGTTACAAAGCTTAGTGTGTGTTACAAACAGAAAGATAAAGGAAGAAGACGGAAAGTAGATTATTGAATCTTCTCTCAACTCCTTTTAGGATATCCATTCATTCATTCCTTCACTCATTTGTCCTGCTGGAAGGCTAGGGATAAATTAATAAGCAAGGTAAAGTAAACACAATCTACTTTGTATTTACACAGTCAAAAGAGGAAATAGACCCAAAAGGTCAATTAGTAAATGGTTGTAAATAATAAATGCTATAAAATAAATAGGAAAAAATCAATAATTTCATTTATAATAACAATAACCAGACAGAATGGGAAATTTTTAAATTCCATTTACAGAAAACTGTAAAATATTTAGGAAAGGTACATATCCTATATGAAAAAAATCCTGTAACACTCATATTTAAAAAAACATAGCAGAAGATTTGAATAAATGGAAATACATTCCATGCTTGTGAATCAGAAGATTCATTCCAGTTAGACTCTCCATGAGGTTTTGGAGCTGAATTATTTAAATGATTTATAATTACATTCATTAAAAAATAAAAATGTAGAAATAACCAAGAAAATTAAAGGAAACAAGAATAATAAAAGAGAGTCTCTACTATTTTTAAATTTCCATTAAAAACAACACTCTTAAATTTTATGATACTGGCCTTAAATAGATCAGTGGCGTAGAACAGAAAATCTGAGAAAGATGTGAAAATAGACAAGAGATGGCAATTCATTTCATAGGGCAGGATAGTTTAATTATGCTGACACAATTGGTTATCCAATTGGAAAAAAATAAATAAAGAGTAATTCCAGTAGATTAAACTGTAACGGGAAAATATAACTTTAAAACTTTAGAGGGCATTTAAGAATATTTACATAACCTAGGGATCTGGTATCCATTTTGTATAAAATTGAAAATAAAGAAATCAGAAAGGAAAAAATAGATACATCTGAATGTGTAGACACCTTACATTTTTGTAAGGCAAAAGTTACATAAAATCAAGAGAGAAACAGTACAGAAGGAAAATCATTTTCAAGCCTAAGTAATAATATTCATAATAGACAAAGAACTCCTGTGAATTCATTGGGAAAACAATGAACTATCCAAAATAAAAATGTGATGATGCCTTTTTATTTTTGTCATAAACAAGATTAAAATATGTTCAAGATCATCATGTAAAAGCTGTTTTAGAACTCTGTGGGAAGAAGCAGACTGGTATTTTGTCTTTTGTTTTAGTAAGAAAATAGTTTCTGGAAATCTTGGTAAGAGACCATTTATGGAATAAGCAATTCCTAAAGAGTTCACATTCTTTTATCCAAACAATATTGACTGAATCCCAAAAATATACAAGCTTCTTGGAGAAGTGTGTGATGAACACATCTGGCAACTTATAGAAGTCTGAATAATTTCTCAGCAAAGAAAATCACAGTAAATGGCTAATAATTTCTAGAAGGCTGAAGAGAATCAGGTTTGGAGAATCAGGTTTGCTCTTAGGTGTTTTATCTGTCTTTAAAAGTTACTAAACTTCTGAGAGTAGAGGCAAAACTCAAAAAAAATTAAAACCAGGTGAGCACGGCCCTAGCAGTTATTTTTTACCTTCTTTTTAAAAGAACATTTATCAGAATGATCATGTGAGCTAACATTCTCACAGACAGCTGAGAGTAAGTGGACACCACTCGTCAGCAGTATGGAGATACCCAATCAGGTAAGCTAGCCATAGCTTTATGGAATCTAGGGATGTTAGTGTTAATATGTAGGAGTCAGGCAGTTGAGAGTCAATTAAAACTCTGCCTGAACTGAGCAGGACCCCTGGCCAGCCAGCTGGGAGCTGAGAGGGTGGTGAACTCGGGCATTTTATATTGTTCATATTAACTGGGTTATACTGTCAACCGGGTGATGCTGGTTTAAGAACTGGAAAATGCCTAAAGACAAGAAAGGTTAGAGGATGACTTGGCATAGGCCATAGACTGGAATAGAGATTATATAATTAATGTCTAGTACATAAGCACTTCGAGAGCAAGGGCCTTATTTGTCTTATTAAGCAATAATTCCCCAGTTCTGGAACTATGCCTCGCACATGGCAAGCACACAAAGGAATGAATGAATGTCCTATCCTACATTCATTCATGAGATGAGAGGGCATGCGTATTGGGAGTTCTCCACTTTGAAAGACCTTGGAGGACAAGGGGCGTGAGAGAGAAGAGAGTTCAGCCAGATCTAAGTCTTGGAGAGAGAGCTCAGGACTCTGGATCGCTCATTGCCTTTTCTCTGGAGGGCTTTTCCCCCACCAGCAGAGTATTAAGATCAGAGATTCAAGAGTGAGTTTGCAGGCGTCCTCAAACTACGGTCCCCGGGCCACATGCAGGTGTTTTTGCCCGTTTGTTTTTTTACTTCAAAATAAGATATGTGCAGTGTGCATAGAAATTTGTTCATAGTATATTTTTAACATTATAATACTAAAACTACTGACATTGAGCATTGGACAGTAAGACTTTTTCTTTCCTTCTCCCTGCTTTGCAGCAATTTTCTCAATTTTTCTCAATTTTCTCAGCAATTTGTTCATAGTTTTTTTTAAACTATAGTCTGGCCCTCCAACGATCTGAGGGACAGTGAACTGGCCTCCTGTTTAAAATGTTTGAGGACCCCTGGTTTAGAGATAAGGAGGCAAAGCAGCTTGCTTGCAGGTCTACTTCCCTGCAAAACTCTAAGGTAAGGTTCCTTTGAGTGAAGGAACATTGTTTTTTTGTCTCTATATAATCAGCACCTAACATTAAACCAAACTAGCCACTTGCTCTCACAAAACATCCAGCTGCTCGGTGACTCCAGTTAACCACAACCAGTATCCTTCACTAGCCACTTATTCCCTCCTCTCTGAGTACTGATTATTCCGGGCTCCACATTTAGGTAGATAAAAAGCCAGCCAGCAATGTGTGCATTAGTACCCAGTCGTGAGTGGAAGCAAACACAAAAGGAAGGGAAGGAGGAAGACAAGAGAAAATTGCTGCAAAGCAGGGAGAAGGAAAGAAAAAATCTGTCTTACTGTCCAATGCTCAATGTCAGTAGTTTTAGTATTATAATGTTAAAAATATACATACACAAACCACAAAAAAAGTAAAGCACCCATGTTGCCATCTCAGTCATAGCAGGACTTGGCATAAGCCTTGCTGTGGACACCAGGGGGTGTGAACGAAGGTGCCCTAACAGAGGCACCGCAGAAGGAGAAAGCACTGAAGGTTGTGTATGCAAAGCTCAAGTTATATATGAAAGGAAGGCATCAAAGTCTTACTCTGCATGGAATACCATATGCCACACTCCCTAGGATCCTAACTGATAATGTGATTCCATTTTTAAAACAACTATAAAGGTTTATTTCCAATTCTCACTACACCCGCATCAAGGGCTGGCTGTGGCTCTGGGACCCAGGCTGCCAGCCCTGTCTCTCCCTGGAGCACCACCAGCCCTGCTGGCAGAGGGAAAAGAACATGGCACGCCATGCATGTGCTCCTAAGGCTCCCACCTGAAAGTGACATGTGTCACTTCTACTCACATTTCATAGGCCCAAACAAGTAGCCATGTCTGCCATCCACAGGTCAAGAATGTATAATTTGGGCTGGGCGCTGTGGCTCACGCCTGTAATCCTAGCACTCTGGGAGGCCGAGGTGGGCGGATTGCCTGAGGTCAGGAGTTCGAAACCAGCCTGAGCAAGAGCAAGACCCCCGTCTCTACTATAAATAGAAAGAAATTAATTGGCCAACTAATATATATACAAAAAAAAAAGAATGTATAATTTTCCCACAGATGGTCATTTCCAGGGAGGAGCACTATAAACTTTTGAGAACAGTCTACAACAGCAGACATCTTTGTCTTGTTCCCAATCTCAAAGGGAAACTTTTCATCATTTCACTATGTTAAGAATGAATCTGGGTAATTATATTTTAAATATTATATTCAAAGGCCAGGTCACAGACTCTCTGGGCTTCAGTTTGTCTGAAAAAAATTATAAAATTGGCTAGATCCAGGGTTTCTCGGTCTTGGCAGTACTGAAGTTTTGGTGTGTGGGCTTGTTCTGTGCATTTCAGGGTGTTCAGTGGCATCCCTGACTGGCCTCCCTATGCCAGCAGCACCCACCCCAGCTGTGACTACCAAAACCCGTCTCCCAACATTATCAAATGTCTCCCTGGTTGAGAATCACCAGGTTGGATGACCTCTAATGTCCCTTCAAATTCTAAAATTCAGTGCTCCACTTATCTCTCTTCAAACTGATAAAACCCTTTGCCAAATTTCACACAAAATTATGCCAGCCCAAGTAAGTAAGAACTCTACAGTCTGCAAAGTGGCATTTTGTAAATTACGCTTCACCTGTGTGATCCACGAGCCTTCTAATATGCTAACTAAAATTCTATAACCTTTGAAGAGTAAAATGCAATGCAGGGAAATGAGCAAACGATATTCCTGTAGAAGGCAGGGAACCAAATCTTTTAATATAAGTAATGTTTAGGCTCTGGCCCAAGAAGGTTTTGTTCGTAAGTGGTTTAGATATATTTTATTTATTCAATTTATATCCTGCCTTTATTCAATTTATAGCCTACATTTGAGGCAGTATATAAAGAGGCATATATAATAAAATAGAAAGGAAATAATTAAAATTGGGAGAAATAGGTAAGGACCAGAGAAAACAAATATTCCAATCCTAAAAATCAATACCATTTGTGTGATGAGCATAAAACTTAGCTCAGAATTTCAGGATGTCTAAGGAAAAAAAAATGGCATTAAAATAATTATTTAGTTTGCACTGTCAGAGAAGGGGAATTATTTCCAATGAAACAAGGTTTTTTCTTAGTATTAAACTCAGAGATATGTTTCATGTGGGGCCTTGTGTGAGGAACATGTCTTAAAAAGGACCTATTAATATATTCTGTAGTGTCACAGCAAAAGCCTGTCCTTATATGAACCTTAAATATAATTTTAAAATATAACGTTGGTATACAATTTAATGAAAGTGTTTCTTAGGAAGCTAAACAACATGGGCAGCTTCGTGATCCAAGGATAAGATGTCATTTGCCCACATTAGCGGTTTTCCCAAAGTGTGGTTTGCAGAGAAAACTTTTCTTCTAAGAGAACCTTCTAGAGACATCTAGTATATAGAACGGGTCAAGTTAAAGCTAGTTTTTCCCCTTCCTTCCACTCTCTCCCTACCTCAGAAGGCCTCAATGCTTCCTGTGGCAGAGTTCAAAAGCCACTGGCCTAGGAAATAAAACTTCTAATACCTAGAATGGATTCAGCAATTCAACAAATATTTATCATGCGAAGTAACAAAGTAAGAATTGTCTTATCTATTATTTATCTTGAAAATGTTTTCTTCAGTTGATTTTTTTATGAGAAAATTAGTAGTTCCAAGTACAATTTCCTGTCTGGGCCTGGAGTCTCAAGATCCTTAGACTTGGCAGAGTTAATCACTGAGCCAGCCCACTTCTATTACGGAAATGAAAGCTGCAGACCAGGTTCACATCCAGGTGTGAGGTTGTCCCATCTCCTCACAGCAGATGGGCACAAAGTGAGTATTTTTCTCAATAATCCATTCTGGATCCACCATGTACGTGACGGAAAGCATCCACAGTTTCTACATTTCTGAGCATAGCTGAGGCTGTTGGAGCCTAAAAATTTTTCAGCACAAATGTTACCAGCGATCAACCACTATTGTAACTTTGTGGCTTGGATGTGGCAGCTAAATGCCAGGTAACTGTTCTCACCTCAATCTCAAGGACCCCCCACCCCACCTCCCATCCTTTTCCCTCAGAGCCCAGAACAGAACCCCATCTGAGCAGTTAGTATCCATTCCTTGCCCCCAGGCCCTCACCTGGCCTTGCTCCTTAGTCCTGAACTGAGGCCATCAAACAAACAGCTCACCTAGGCCAGGTCTCACTGTGTGAGTGGAAAACAGGAACAACAAACCGCACTAGAAGAAAGAGAATTCTGAATAATCCTTCACTCTTCCACCAAGAGCGTCACAAAAGTGTGCTTTCTCAGACTTTCTCTCAGGATTCAAACATAAATGGGAAGCCCTCCTTGAGACAGAGTGGAGGGTAAGAAAGGTATTAGACCAAGAACTACAACTTGGAAACGCTTCGATCATGTATGAGTAGACAGTTCTAAACAGCATGATCTTCTGGTGTAACCCACAGTATGAATAAACCATAGAATGCAATCCCATGTAACTGAATGAGTTAATTCAGAACTAATTCATATAGAGTACTCTCCCAGATTACATGAGTAGTTTTCATGTTGGAGAATGTCTACCAAAATTACCTTTGTTTTATCAAAGTTGTGTCTTTATCTTTCCAATAGGTTAAAAAAATAGAAATTTAAAAATATACCCAACTTTCAATAATAGGAACAAGAACCTACATAGGACCTACTATGAGCCAGGCATTGTTTAGGGATGATACACACACACACACCATCTCCTTTAAACTTTCATCTTACCTTATGAGGACATGATTATTCCTTTTTCAAGATGAGGAAACTAAGTCACAAGGAAGTTAAGTAAATTCCCCAAGGTCAAAAAGCTAATGAGTGGCAGGACCGAGATTTGATGCAAGGAAGCCTGGCTCCAGAATCTGTGCTCTTAACTGCTACACAAGACTGTTTCTGATTTCCCTTAATCAACCATCACCTGGCAATGCAGAAAACCTGTCAAATAAGAACGATTCTCAGCCAATTCCCTGAAATTGCTATGTGCTCATGAAAAGAGAAATCATTTTAAAGTCTAAGCAAAACACAAATACGTATAACTTTAGCAAAACTAAATTCTATCATCCATTCTCCAGTCTATCATAAATGTACCATTGCTTTTGCCATCTCAGAATATTGACAACTATTTTATTTTTCATTTTCATTTCATTCTAATAACAGAGAGCCACAGCTTTCTACACATTCATGAATTAAGTAGTAGCTGAAAATATCTGACTATTTTGTGATCTGGATAATCTAAACGTGACTCTGGAAAACAGAAGAGAACATTTAGAATTTATGATTTGGAATGTGAAGCTTCCTTTTGAGTTGATTTAAAACAAGTTTATTATTCCTTACTATAAAAATAATACATTTTAGGCTGTGTGCGGTGGCTCACGCCTGTAATCCTAGCACTCTGGGAGGCCGAGGCGGGTGGACTGCTCAAGGTCAGCAGTTCGAAACTAGGCTGAGCAAGAGCGAGACTCCGTCTCTACTATAAATAGAAATTAATTGGCCAACTAATATATATATAGAAAAAATTAGCCGGGCATGGTGGCACATGCCTGTAGTCCCAGCTACTTGGGAGGCTGAGGCAGCAGGATTGCTTGAGCCTGGGAGTTTGAGGTTGCTGTGAGCTAGGCTGATGCCACGGCACTCACTCTAGCCTGGGCAACAAAGCGAGACTCTGTCTCAAAAATAATAATAATAATAATACATTTTATGTTAGAAAAAATTAAAATACAATATAGGAAATGGGAAGTTAAAACCTAACACACAATGACAACCAATGCAAACACTTTGATGTACATCTTTTCAATTTTATTTCTATGCTGATATCAGCTACCATCTATTAGGTATTGAAAGACTGTCAGGCACCATGCCAAGCACTTACTTATTTCCTTATTCGATTTTCACAAAAACCTACAAGGCAAGTGCTATTATTATTTCCACTTTTTTGTAACAGGCTTAGAGCGATCTAGAACTTGCCTTCAGTAAGGGTTACAATCTAGGACTACGTACAGCACAGGGATTGTTGATCCTATGATCTCAGTGAGGCAGGAACCTGTCTATAATCACGGTTCAGGCACTGTGCTTGGTAGAGGCTCACAAATGTGGTTAGCTTTATTTCCCACCAGTCTTACACCTGTTTTTCATTGAAAACACATTCTCAGGTTTACTTTAACTCAAGGTTTCTCAACCCCAGCACTAATGACATTTGAAGCTGGATGATTCTTTGTTGTGGGGACTGTCCCGACCTATGCAGGATGTTTGGCAGCACCCCTGGCCTCTACCCACTGGATGCCAGGAGCAACCCTAGCCCCGCTGTGACAATCAAAAACGTCTCCAGACACTGCCAAACATCAACAGCACGCAATTGAGAACTACTGCAGTTTAATAAAATCTGCACAATATTTGGAACCTCACAGTTTGGTTCACTGAGACAGGACTTTTTCTTAACTCACACACACACAAAAACTCAATAAAGATTATCTACAAAAGAAAAAATTATCTACAATTTCCATTTATAAAAAGTCGCTTCAGGACTCCTGAATGGGTGGGTCCACATGACTTCTTGACAGTTGTTTTCCATCGTTTTATTGTGTTTTGTTTTTGAATAGATGAGTCCTTGCATGTCTTCAACCCAGTCTAATTGTAAATTAGTTTGAGGCAGAGCCTTGGTTATTTTTAATCAGTAATCCAAATCCTCTTGGCAAATGAATTCTGACAGAACGTCAACTCAAATACTTTCTAAAAATTGGGAAAGTATATTCTGGAATCTCATTTCAAATATCTCTTCCAGTCATTTGAGTATTTCCTCCCAAAATATCCCATTTTATACTCGTGAACCTAATTCATCTTTATTGCAATTCCTCTGAGCTCTGATGTAACCCATGGGCTTTCAAGGAATGCTTTGTCCGACTTATCCTGGTCCCCTCTGGATCTTTCCCGACAGACCTCTCTATGCTTCAGCAAAAGCAGGACTCTGTCAGCTAATTAAGGCAGTGTCAGGCACGGGCATGACCCTAGACGAGCCATTTCACCTATGCTGTCAGGATGTGCAGTTGTCAGGGAGCTCATTAAAAATAATTTTGATGAAGAGCACAAATACAATTGGCTCCTGCAACCTTCTAAAATCCATTTTACCTCTCGAATTTTTTTTTCCTTCAGTAGTCATATCGTTTCCTAGAGTGTTAATGGATGCACTCTTGTCCTTGGAGGCCCTTGAAGAACAATCTGTCTTTCTCTTTAACTATCAATGTGCTACCAAAAGGGATTTCTGAATCCAGACGGCAATGTGCCCCTTTGACCCCCACAACTGAGGAAAAGATACAGAGGGACAGGTTATATTTGGTTTTCTCTGATAACCTCAATGTGTCTATAACAAACACCATAAAGTTTCATTCACCAGGAGAGAGTTCTCCCAATTCATTTACTTTCCTCCATCCATCGAAAAATCTGCAGTCTAAAATAGTCATTCATTCAATGTCAATAAAAAAGAGAAAAGAGATGAAGATAGATTTCATGGTAATAAACTTGCTTTAGTCGTTCAAGTCTGAACCATACATTCTGATGCATTTTTAGTTTACATAGTGGAAAAAACTGATTGCTAAGTGCATTAGTGAGAATTGGAACATAATAGGCTGGCCATTAAAACTGCAAAGATTGAAAAAAATACAGTAGTAAATCAATACCATCAGTAAAAAAGATAAATTCTATAACTTACCAGGATAATTAACACAAGCTGCTACCACAGGCAAATCTGTAAATCTCAATGACTTAACTCAACAAATGTGTATTCACTCAGGTAAAGTTGAAAGTAGACTGGTAGTCCATTTCATCTTATAGCTATGCCAGCTGGAATATGCACCTCCAGGTTTATGGAAATATCCATAAAGCTTCAGACTATTCTTTTTCAACTAAATATGTTGACTCAGAATTAAAAACCATGAAATTTCAAATTTTATTTTTTAATTAAATAACTTCCATTTCCTACCAGGAAACAAAAATTTGAAGAATAAGGGTTAGAGTTATAATAGTTAACATCAATCGATCAGCTATCCTTAGCCAGGCACTGCGCTAAATGTTATCATATTCTTTATCTCATTTATTCCTCAAAGCCGTATTCTGAGGAAAGATTATGCCCATTTTATAGATATGGAAACTGATTCACATAGATGTGGAAGAGGATTTGACTTCAGACAACATGACTCTGGATTCCACACTCTTACTTAAAACACTACCCCATGTCATTTATCCGTGTCCGTTATTTTTAAACACTGAAAAATCTTTGCCTAAGTTACATTCTTCCGAAGACTGTTAATAGAATTATAAACTTAAAGGATGTAGAATGGATACAGTAGATTGGCACTCAACACCCATTCCAGCTTCTTACTAATGAGTCCTCCCTCTGGCAGAGGGCGGAACATTAAAAATCACAAATTCCAGACTCCTTTGCAGCTAGGTTTCGGAGGGTCATTTAGATTCCACCAATCAGACACACTCACGTGGGATCGCAAGGGGGAAGTGAGACTGAGGTATGGCTGTTTCTACCATCAAGCATAGTTGTGGAGGTATTTTCCTTCTCTGTGACAGTGCCACCAGAGGTTGCAGTGTCCATTCCTTCATGGGTGTGGAAGGGGATGGTGAGGGGCATTCATTTGCTGGTGCATATCGCAGGCGAGGCGTGGCTCTAGAACAGCAATAGCATCTGCAGTTTCCTGATCATGACAGCTTTCTCACTGTGGCAGTGTCAGTACAACTCTAAAGCTTGCAGCTTCCCAATAAGAGAGATTTGAATAGAAATTCGCAAAAAGTTACAAACTCATTCAAAAAATATTTAACCAGTGCCTTCTATTTGCCAGGCACTCTACTGTACTAGCTAATGGGAACACAATGACAAATAAAATATACACCTCCCTGAACTTAAGGGGCTTATAGTCTACTTGGGGGAACAGAAATTAACAAAACAATTATACAAATTCAATCTCTGATTATATTTGCAATCAATGATTACTCTTAAAAGTTCTGCCTGCTTTCATCTAATCTTATTCCCTGGGCAGTGGATACCATCAGGAATTTCTAGAATTCACAACTTACTGAATGTTTAGTCCCGTTCATTGATCTTAACCTTCAAACTAAGGTAAATTACCATCAGGAGTTTAGGTATCAAATAAAGACAAATTGAAACCAGTAACGATGACAATGCAAAATGTCCAAGACCTGCCTCTGCCAATGGCTACAATTCAATGATTACGGTAAGCACAACTATTCTCTCTTGAAGACAAAGAAGAAAAAAAAAATACAATCATGATGTCAGTGCTATGGAAAATAATTGGTCATATTGACATACCGTTAATGGAGTCTGTGTCTCTGGTTGAATCATATTGATTTCACTAATGTTCTCTCTAGTGTCAGCTCCCTTTCATTTGTTATATGGCACGCCACCTCTCAGCGTGGGGGATCACTGCTCAGCATTATGATGGGTAATGATTTGGCAGGGAGTGTTTTTCAGCCTGAGATCTTTTACCACGTGGGGAGCTCAGTAAGTCATGTTAAAGATTGGATTTAGGTGTGTCTGAAGATAGAATGACATTTAAATCATTTTTCTTTCTGGATCTCAACAAATTACGGGCAATATTAGATATTATTGTGTCATCAAGGCTTCCAGACAGAAAGTAAAGATGCTGCTGTTCACAGAAGCAAAGAGTTAACATATTCTGCAAAAATGTTTTTTTTTTAAAAGATGATATTTATATCATCTTAGATATTTATAAGATTATGTCTAGGATGAGAGAAACTAGAATTAAAAAAAAAGAAAAAAGAAAGATTAAGTCATAGCCTTACTGAAAATAAAGCAAATGTAGACAGAGCTTAACTACAACTGAAATATCACCTACCTTCATGTGTTTTAATTTTTAGTATAAGGGGGGAAAAGGAAAATACATATATGTATGTTTGTATATGTATATATATGATACCTGAAACTTAATACAAAAATATGTTTCAACACTAACAAACTAGAATCTCTACCCACCTTAGTACCCTGTACATAATATACCCTAAACTATTATACATATAAATGAATATAAAACACAAGAGCAATTTTAAGTGGCACCACAGTATTTCAAGATGATTCCAAATTTCATACCAGACTGTCAGGATTAAAAGTAAATTGAGGCCAGGTGCGGTGGCTCACGCCTGTAATCCTAGCACTCAGGGAGGCCCAGGTGGGCGGATTGCTCAAGGTAGGAGTTCGAAACCAGGCTGAGCAAGAGCGAGACCCCGTCTCTACTATAAATAGAAAGAAATTAATTGGCCAACTAATATATATAGAAAAAATTAGCCGGGTATGGTGGCGCATACCTGTAGTCACAGTTACTCGGGAGGCTGAGGCACCAGGATTGCTTGAGCCCAGGAGTTTGAAGTTGCTGTGAGCTAGGCTGACGCCACGGCACTCACTCTAGCCTGGGCAACAAAGCGAGACTCTGTCTCAAAAAAAAAGTAAGTTGAATCAGCTAGCTCTTTATTCTTCAGTCTTGATATTGAAAAACTCACCATTTCTACCTAATTTTCCAGAATCTATATTGAGACTCAATTTTTTAAAATTGGGGCACTTCCATTTTCAAGATAAATGAACATTGCCTCTCTAAGAGTGGTTACTTTCATTTTAACCATACTTATGGAAATATTTCTAAAGTATACAACAGATTTTTTTAAAGCTAGCTTAGCTTATAATAGCTTAGCTTTTTAAAGATAAAACCTTTTCTTAATGACTCAGAAAATTATAAACATCTTGTCAAAAGGGGCAGTATAAGGCATACTGGGAGAGATTTCCCTTATTATGTGGGTTCATCTTGAATGTATTAGCTAAAGCTGCCCGGTGAAGGTGGGCTTTTTTCCAGAAGAGAATGACATCCAGAGTGAGCTAATCCAGCAGTTGGGACATGGCCATGGGAGGGGTAGTAGCTACCATTTGTTGAATCTTGAGTATGTGCCAGACTAAACCCCATTCTAAGTATGTGTTACATGCCATTCACGTTATCTAAAGGCAGAACCATGGGACATTATTAGCCCTATCTGGTGGATGAGAAATATGAGGCTCATAGAGTTAAATATTTGCTGAGAATGACACAACTAGAAAATGGTGGAGCCTAGACTTGAACATCAAGCTGTCAAGCCCAACCCATTCTAAACGAGGAAAGCTCGGTGTCCAAGGCAGGCAGTTTTGTAACTCCTCTTGAATGGGAACCCCAAACTACAGGTAGAAATTAACTTCTCTCTTTTCCTGTCTAGGAAGGGGATGGCATGCAGCTGGGAAAGAACGTCAAGGTACTGGGTAAATGGGTGGGATTCAAGGCAGAGCCCCAGCCAAGGGGATGGTTAACATGGCAACTTTGGCTTAGGGATATGAATATCTGGTAATGACAGAGACACACCAAATACTGGGTCTTTGGTAGCCAGACAACTTCAGAATCCCACCTGCTGGTGAACTGATTCTCTCTGAATACTCCTCGCCAGGACTGACAATGGGGACCAAGTAGTTAGTGCTATATTAACAGATGAAGGATGGTAATGGCTAAAGCTGAACAGGACAGGGAGGATACAGTTATTGTACCACAATGTCACAGTAACAGCTGAGAAGGCTACTCGGATGCACTGTGTTACTGTGTCTATATTAAATAGCCCCATAGCACTATGCTTTTTATAGTTTTTCTCTCCTCCTTCCCTGGCAGCCTACCAGCACTCACTTATTGCTGTCAGTAGATCTAAACAGCAAATCCTGTGTCTACTGTCTCCACTTGTCTTGTTGAAAAAATATACATCTTGGCAGCCACATTTATATCCTAGACAACTAGTAAACCAAACTTGTTTGATGGTGTACAAATAATGTACAAATTACGGGTCCCATTCTTTCATTCATTCACTCAACAAGCATTCTTAATCAAGAGTAGCAAGCACTGTGCAAGGTCCCAGGAAAACAAAACCAAAGAATACAGCTCCTTCCTCCAAAGGGCTCACAAACCAACGGGATGGACAGGAGGGAATACGAGCTCGCAGGAATACAATACCGAAATACAATACCACAGGATGCAGCAGAGGCTCTCTGAGAACTCTGAACAAATGTGGGAGCGTCAGAGAAGGAGGCAAAGCCACTCATGAGAGTCACAGATGGCTGTCCACAAATAAAGTGCATGGGCTTCTTGACATACAAGGACAGGAACCAAGTCTGCAAACTCAGAGTTCGAAGAAAAAGAATAACTAAAATTTGTTGAGTGCTTGCTATATATCAGAGGTGTTCTTTCCACAAAGTTACTCATTTAATTCTTATGAAAACCTTAAGGTGCTGCCATTATTATTTAATATTATTATTTTTTTAATAACTTATTGTTCAGATGAACTATTATTTTTTTTAATTCTCATTTTATATATGGAAGCTGAGCCACAGAGAAGTTAAATAATTTGCCCAAGGTCACAGAGCTAGTCAGTGGGGAGCCTGGATCTAAGATAGGCAGCCTAATTCTAAAGCCCACACCTCAACCATGCAAATATATTACCACCGCCAACTGTTAGCACACAGTAAGATGTTCAATAATTGATGATCCAATTAAAATTCAATAAACTTTGTGACATCTGTTTTATTTATGAAAGGCCCTGGCCTTCTTTGGGGTTCTGAAGGTGTAGGTAGAGGGGAGGTCACCATAGTGACCTCCAGTTAATAAAGCATCAATCCACTGTTAAAACAGCTGAGCAGGTCAGCTCCAACTTACAAATCCACTGTGTTCCCAATGTTCATTTAGAGGCCTGTATTCTGAAAACACTTTCCCAAATATTATTAAATGGGCTAAATTGCCCTGTGTACCACCAAACCATATTTTAATCTATAATGCAGGCCGGGTGCGGTGGCTCACGCCTGTAATCCTAGCACTCTGGGAGGCAGAAGAGGGCGGACTGCTCGAGGTCAGGAGTTCGAAACCAGCCTGAGCAAGAGCGAGACCCCACCTCTACTATAAATAGAAAGAAATTAATTGGCCAACTAATATATATAGAAAAAATTAGCCGGGCATGGTGGCACATGCCTGTAGTCCCAGCTACTAGGGAGGCTGAGGCAGGAGGATTGCTTGAGCCCAGGAGTTTGAGGTTGCCGTGAGCTAGGCTGATGCCACGGCACTCACTCTAGCCTGGGCAACAAAGCGAGAGTCTGTCTCAAAAAAACCACAAATCTATATTGCTACTAAAATGTCATACATTGGCAATACCAGCAACCAAAGAAAATTTGACAAGACACTTTTTATGTAACCAATGCTAGTGCCCCCAAAATGTTAAGTTTAAGAGAAGATCAGGAGGTAGATGGACCCTTTATTAAAATCCCAAAGGGCTTTGTGGTTTAGAGACAAAAATTTGCAGGTAAAGGCAACAATTACTATGCTTACTTTCCCTTCAGTAATATTAATAATAACAGCGAACATTTATTAAGCACCTATTACCTACTCTACTATTCTCATTTGTTCTCACAACAACCCTCTATGGTGTGATTACATTCCCGCTTTGCAGGCGCAGAGAATGACACACAGGGAGGTTAAATGATTGCCCAGGATGGCACAGCAGAGAGACGATCTGGCCCACGCAATCTGGCTCCAGAACCCCTGCTCTTGATCATTATACTGCAGTGAATATGTGGAAATAGTCAGGTGAAAAGTAAATTTCTAAGGTGGAATCCACTAAGCTTTGGCCAGTGAAAGACAGAAGTAAAGGGGGTGGGAGGGGGAACACAGGAAACAAGCTGCCATGCTGGGAGGATGAAGAAAATGGTGTCAGATGGCCCCTGGCACCACCCAATAGGTAACCCTGAGCACCCAGGAATCTTGGGTGAGGAAGCAGTAAGGGTGGGAAGTACGCTTGATTTATCACTTTTAATATTTTGACATACAGTGTGGAGTCTTCCTTTCATTTGTCCTCCTGCCCCAGGTCCCCAAAATTTTTAGGAGTGGGCTGAAAATCTGTTAATACAAACTATCCAAAGAAATAATAATAACAATTCACCTGCATTTGCTCCCACCAATATTTCATCCCTTCAAGAGAAGGTAAACTCACCGGGGCGAGGTGGCTCATGCCTGTAATCCTAGCACTGTGGGAGGCCGAGGCGGGCAGATCGCTCAAGGTCAGGAGTTCGAAACCAGCCTGAGCAGAGCGAGACCCCATCTCTACTAAGAATAGAAAGAAATTCATTGGCCAACTAAAAATATGTACAAAAAAATTAGCCGGGCATGGTGGCGCATGCCTGTAGTCCCAGCTACTCAGGAGGTTGAGGCAGAAGGATTGCTTGAACCCAGGAGTTTGAGGTTGCTGTGAGCTAGGCTGGTGCCATGGCACTCTAGCCCAGGCAACAGAGTGAGACTCTGTCTCAAAAAAAAAAAAAAAAAAAAAAAAGAGAAGGTAAACTCTTTAGCATTCATATAGAGTCCCACATTAATATTTGTATTTCTATATAAAAGGTACTATAAAAAGGCATATGCATAAAAAATGAGATTCAAATTGACACACAGAGACAGGGGTCAAGTACTTTTCTCTGAAAATGAGACACCAGACTCAATAATTATAATAGACATGAGTGATTTCTAAAGAATTTCATCTGCTGAATCAATATCTAATATTCTCGAAACGTACTCCAATTAACATCCAACTTTATTATGTTTTAACCCATGAGAACCAGACCTTTGGTTTAGAGAAATAATAATTATAACTAACACATAATATGCCAGTAATTATATTCCAGGCAATAATTCAAAGTGTCTTATATTTACTAACTCATTTAGTATATGTATGTCTTTCTCTCTGCCTCTGTCTTTGTCTTTGTCTGCTCTCCCCTCTCTCTTCCTCTTGGTCTCTCTATGTGTGTGTATATGTGTTTATACAGAGACATACACATATAGATTTATATACACATGTATCCACATTGATAACAGCTGATTTATACTAATCCAAGGATGATCAACCTCAGCACTACTGACTATACTTGAGTCATATAACTCTGTTTTTATAAGACATTCAGTAGCATCCCTGGGTTTTACACACTAGATGCCAGTAGCAACCCCCAACTGTAACAACCAAAAATATCTTCAGACATTGCCAATGTCCCACCTGGGGGGGTGGGGAGGAGAAGGCAAAAATTGCTCCCAGTTAAGAACCACTGATATACGCTAACTCATTTTCTGTGTGTGTGTGTATTAATATCTACATATGCAAGTGTAGGAGTGTGTGTATACATATATATGTGTATATGCCTACACATTTCTATTATTCACTTCTAGAGACAGAGGGAAAAATTATAATATGTTTAAATACATGTAGGTAGGTAGATAGACAAACACATAAAAACCCAATGAAGTAGGTACTATTTTGAACATACACTTTTACAAATGAGAAAACAGATGCACAGAGATGTTAAGTAATTTGCCCAAGCTCACACAGCTTAGCAAAACACAGATCCAGAACTTAAACCTATAGGTTTTTACTCTAGAAGCCATGCTCTCAAACACTGAAATATACTATATAGTATAAACTATTTAAAGAATAAATAATTTAAAAGTCTAAACTAGTCCTAGCACTCTGGGAGGCTGAGGCAGGAGGATCGCTTGAGCTCAGGAGTTCGAGACCAGCCTCAGCAAGAGTGAGACTCCATCTCCACTAAAAAAAAAAAAACAGAAAAAAATAGCTGGGCATGGTGGCACACATCTGTAGTCCCAGCTACTCAGGAGGCTGAGGCAGGAGGATCGCTTGAGCCCAACAGTTTGAGGTTGCTGTGAGCTACACTGATGCCCTGGCACTCTAGCCCGGGCGACAGAGTATGACTCTGTCTCAAAAAAATAAAAATAAAAAATGTAAAAAAGTCTAAATTAGAGTTCACTCATCTCTTTCTTGTAAGACACCACGGTATGAAAGATCACAGTATTTGATGTCTTGAAAATCTGGCTATGTCCCTTAGCCAACTTATTTACAATTATTTATAATTTTATCAACACATAGATAACAATTATGCAAAAATTAAGATAACTATGAGGATTAAATGATGTACTGATTGTGAAAAGTAATCTGCAAGGCAGAGAATTAGCTTGCTTACAAAAATATTTCTTGGTATGTAAATGTTAAAATTCTTGCTTCTATAATAACCATTAGCATTTACTCAGCATAAAATAGTACCATCATTTTTGAGAAATTGCTTTGAGAGTTAAAATGTAAGGATTTCCTGAGTTTTATTCTTGGATCACAATGTTTAAATATTGTCAAATGGGTACTAATCTTAAGTTATAAAGTCACACACATTAGTAAATACAGAACCTCACAAATATCACAAAACACAGTATCACACACTACATAACACTACACAAAACGTCTCACACACGTATGTATATATACTTACATGTATGTGTATATTTATATACACACACATACACACATATATATACACATAAAACAATTTCACAGAATTTTCCCTGTTTGGAGAGGACAGTTCAAACAGTTGCAGTTTTTCTTGACCACAAGTAATTTTCAAATAATTAACAAAAAAAATTAAAAGCAGCCTTGACTGCTTCTAGGATTGTGCCCCAAGCAGCTCTCCTGGTTAACCAAAACATGAGTGGTCTGTAATACATACACCTGTCCTCACGGCATTATTTCAATATATAAACCTGACAGGCAGTAAATAGCTCTTCAGAAAGGAATAATAAGTGCCTGGAGTCCAGAAGACCACAAAGCAAAGTACTGATATTTTAGGGGACATGATCTAGGTTTCCGGTCTAAATAGCTCCCCAAATGCTGTGCACAGTGATCTCCCAGAGTGCCCTGCTTCGAGTCAGTGTAACCCTGCCTGTGGTTTCCTTCAATTACTGTAAGCACAACCTTAGGTTTCAGCAATGTGATAGCTGGGAAGCTGAGCCCCAGCTAAGGCTGCCCTCACTACATCTCTTTACTAATTCATCTCAGGAGCTGGGATTGAGCCACGCTGAGGAGCAGAGAAGATGGCATTGTGTCCTCCCTGGCAAAGGCAGGACAAGAACGGGCCCTTCACACACAGAGATATGCTTGTCCTGCCATTCAAAGAGAGCCGTGTCCCTGCTGCCTGAACTGCAGTGTGCCTCGATGCTGCATACAAAAACCCTGGAAAAGCAATCATTTTTAAGTGCAATTTTATTGCAGAAAGGCCTCGGTCTGCTGTTGTCTCTTTACAAATGTGTGATAATCCACTTTTGTCACAGACTGACAGAAGCTGCTATTTCATTTCCAGCCGTTGGGTTAGGCCCCGGGAGAATAGTTATCTCTCAATGGGCAGCAACAGCAGGGCTATTTCAAGACCTCACTACATTTTAAAGGTGTTATTTGTCCACACAGACCTATAAATCACCATGCAACGTCTTTTCTAAAGTATGTATGTGCTGGTCTGTAGAATTGCTAGATATTTCCAGGTGGACTGGAATCATTCAGAAGGCTTGGTACATCTTGCCAGACTGCTAATTGAAACGACTCTTTCTGGGTTACGTATCATAATAAAGGGAGAAGAAAATTTTTAATGATTTTAAGTCACTGATATAAAACACACTCAATGTAAGTGAATATATCTTAACAAATGTTGCTCCCAATATTGTTTCTTGTGGGGTTTTTTGTTTCTTTCTTTCTTGTGTTTTAATGCAGCTGACATATTAAAAGCACTTTTTTATTAATTTTCTTTTGTTTTTCCTTTCAGGGATTTTGGGGTGCAAGCAAATGTACAAACAAAGGAAATATATTGCTGCTTTGCTATTACATAGCAACAACAGCAACCTCCTTGCATTTTGCAAGAAGTTTCCTTTCTCTGTAGAGTTAAAATTTTGTTTACAATAAACATGTATTAAAAACAATATTTTGAGTTGGAAATGTTTTTAATGGAGAAGAGGAGCGTATTTTTCTCTTTGAGAATCTTAAGATAATGAGTTATTAAACTAGATACTATGATAAAAAATTTAGCTCAAGCCCTCAGCCTACTAAAGGTTGAATTTTAATCTCCATAGCTGGACAGCTGAGATTCTTTTTGCATATCAATTAGATTTAGTCTCTCTACCTTATGGTGTTACCATTCACAGATGGTTACTCCAGGGATGGATGCATTTCAGTAACAGTTTGAAATGCCCCTGGGTAATAAAGAGTGTAAATGATTGCTTGTGCCTTTGAAATAACGCAGTGAGACTGTTAGTGACCCATGAAATACAGCTGTGGACAAAATCTACATTCTCTTTTAGGGCCTCATCTGCACTGTGGATTAAAGAAATTTTAAAATGCTGATTAACTGAAAAAATAATAAATGTCATTCAAGATACTGGATTTTTTTTTAAAACCCACACTGAAAAAAGAACAGCCTTTCGGAGTAAGAAAAGAAAAAAGGTTGAATTCACAGATGCTCATTTTTCTGCCTAATTGCAGGAACAATGTGAGGTAAAATGTTTGAATCAGAGAAAAACCTGAAATGAGATCTTTAATTGGATACAGGATAAATCAGGAGGTTCATCCACAATCCATCAGCACAGATATGATTTAGCATATGATTAAGTGGATTTGGAGTTTCAGGCTATGCTTGATTGTACACAGAATACTGAAGACGTTGCTCCTCTTTAAAATATTTCATTTGTGCAACACAGTATGTAATCAAGTATTGGGTGATGAGCAGTACAGATGGTAAAAGCACAGGAACTTGGGAAGGAAAGAATAACATGAGCTACATTCATTAGGAATGCTTAGTGAGAAAGGTGGTTCTTGAGGAAAGTTAAGGAAGAACTATGAATACTTGAAGGAGACTTGCAGTCACAGAAATGAGTACTAATGTGGCAGATAAAGGAAACACTGGCTGTTCAGAGTTCAAGGTTCATACACAGGAATGGCGAGGGTTGCGTGCCAACTAAGGAGCTTGATCTGCCAGTCATGAGGAGGCTATTGGCAACAAGAATAATCTAAGTGTTATTTATAGAACTGATCTAACAGTGGTGATAAAGATGGAATGCAGGGAAGACCAAGACCACAGCAGTGATTCTTAAGCAAGGGTACACATAAGAATCATGCAGGAATCATTCTACAATAGAGCTTGCCTTTATTTATCAAGATTTTTCAGGCCACTCCACAGATTCTAATGGTAAGGAAGCCCAGAGCCCAGACAGTTTGAAAATATTCTTGGAGAGATTCTAGCGTGATTACTGGCTGTGAATCACTGGACCAGAGATTCTTAAAAAACAAAACAAAACTATCTTAGGAGAATACTGAAAAGGTATTCCAGTAAGAATCGGGTCTTTGCCAGTAAGAATCTGGCAACAGGAATGGAGAGGAGGGAATTATACCTAGAGTCGCTGCAAAGGAAAACTCAACTGCACTTGGTAATGGGCCTGGATGAAAGAGAAAATGTCAAAGGTGAGTTCATGGTACCAAGCTTACATCAATGTAGGAATTTTGTCAACACTGACAAATTATGGAAATGTTACTAACTGTGGGACACATAACCCTGAGTTGTCACTGAATTGGGAATTGTGTCTACAAAGAAATCGCTATGTAAGAGATCAAGGCTAGAAACATGCCTCCTCGGCACCAAGACACTGGAAAAACTTATGAAAATGAGTGAAAAAAGAGTAGAGCCAAGGACTGAACTTCAGCCCGTACTCACAGAACGGGGAAATAAAGGGCACCCAGGGAACTTTGGAGGAAGAGAGGTAAGAGGAGAATGAGGAGAATGCAGCACCATGGAAACCAAGAGAAGAAGTCATTAAAAATGGGTTAGGTCCAAAATATTCAGCACTAGAAATAAAATATTATTGACTTTACCATCATGAACTTGGGGAAGTCAATCAAAAACCTTTAGAGTCGGGTGAGTCTAGACTCCACCCCAGATCGCAAACATTGGCCTTCTGACAAACATCTTAACTGACTTAATGGTCTCTGAGTGCCTCTTCAGTCAGGTGGGCCTTGTTGACTCACTTGATAAGAGCAGTTTCACTACTGAAGCTCCTGGAATGTAACTGAACAATCACCTCTCAGACTCAGCTGTTGGCTAAGAAATCAAATCCAGCTGTATGTGGCTGTGTATTTCTTGGACTATATTATTACTATTTCAAGTAGGTTTGATTGCTTTAAAAGGTTTAAAATAAATAAAAGGTTATGACATATGCCTACAGAATTTATTCTAACATTGTTCAATTCTCTATTTTTTTCAGGGCTGGGCCTCAGCAGCCACGTTTATACACACAAAGCTGTCTTCCTGGTTATAGCAGATTGGACCCGAGGAAAACACCTGATCCCAGGTGGGCCAATTTCTCTCTCCCTGGCAGCTGGGAATTGAGACTCAGAAACACTGCCCTCTGTTAACTGCTTGAACTGTAGATGTATAGCCTCAGGAACTGTGAAGCATCCATCTCCCACCAGGCCACAGGGAAGGAGGAGGAGGGAAACTGCAGGTAGGGAAGAGAGACGCAGATGTGCGGGCAGGGGCAGGGATGCCCGTGAATCTCACACTTCTCTGGGTGTCGCTCACACCCCGAGCCTCAGTGAGCTGTGACTCAGCTGCTCTCGGTCCCAGCTCCTCTTCCTCCTGCTGTCTCTGTTGCCACCACTGGCATTTCCGTGGCTTTCTGTCTGCGTCTCACAAACTCCCCGGGGGAGGATCTGACCAAGTTTGTTTGGTCATCACCTAATATGACATAACCATAACGTACAGTTATAATCCTAGGGATGTGTGAGAACATGACCTTCAATGCGTCTGCTCTTGCAATAAATACTGAGCAATTTATTCTGCTTGGGTTGGCACGTACGTGTCTCCAAATTAATAAGAATGAAAAATGTAAGGGAATTAGGCAAAGCTGTACCACAATCTAATAACCGCATTGTAGACAAGTAATTGACGACTTGCACCTGTCGAGAAGGCAGGCATGCAGCCAGGGGCTCTGGAACAGTCAGAAGGGCTGTCAGGGTACAAAAACTGCCTACGAGAAGGAAACCGACTATCTACTGGTAGAATCTGTGTAGGCTCCACCGCTGGCCTGGCCGCTGCTGCTCTGTAAGAGGAGCTCTGGGGCAGCTGGGAATCTGTACTTCTCTCTGGGAACATGCTACACTGTTTCCTCCTTTGTGCAGAAATTTCTGGTCACATAAATCTCAGTCTTCTTTGATAGCAAGGAAGTCTCATATCTTTAAGCAACTGTGACTGCTATCGTCTTTCCAGCAACCCCACCACCATCTGTTTTGATGCCTACCCAGAAAACATAAGCCAGTGGATCCTACAGTTTTTTCAAGTGTTTGCTGAAAGGCAAAGATTTACCAGAATTGCTGAGAAGCCTGATACAGTTTATACTGATACAGGAAAGGGCTATAATGAAAATGACAGGGAAATGCTCAGACAGAAGAGTCAATGAATTTGCCTTAAGTCTTGTACGCCTTCCTTACCTACAGAAGGGGGTTATACTCTTAGACTATTATCTCTGAACAACAGCATGCATATTCCTACCTATTTTTTTAAGGTACTATTGTGAGATATCAAAGTATCGTACACTTACCACTGTCATGGAGCAACCCAGGGCTCCTGAGTCATGCTGCACAGGTCTGCACTGCATAACTTTGGGAATAACATTTCCATCACTACTCCCCAAAGCTGCGCAACATGGCAGCCCTGGAAATTACCTACGTACGACATGGAAAAGCAACAATATGAACTCATGGATGTTAACAAGCAATGCACTTGTGCACGTAAAGAGAAGTGTTTTACCTAGGTGTTCTTTCAGATAATCATTCTCTCTGCTCAGTCGAGCCCAGTTGATTTAATCCCCATCTTTATCCACTGGCCTCTCTAAAACTGATTAGGCATTTCTTAGGATCTTCCCGTTTGTACAAAGCAAGCCTAGGCTAAATTCCCAAGGTCAGGGGGGAAAAAATATGCTTTTTCTTCTTATTTTTCTAGACAAACCCTACAGACAGGACAAAAAGATGGACCAGCACTGCTACTGTCTGATCGTGTCCCCTCAAAATTAGTATGTTGGAACTTAATGCCCAATGTGACCGTATTAAGAGTAGTAAGGCTCTGCCCTCATGAATAGGACTAGTGCCTTTATAGAAGAGGCCTGAGGGAGCCTGTTTGCTCCCTTCCACTGTGTGAGGAAGCAGAGAAAAGGCGCTACCCTTGAAAGCAGAGAGCGAGCCCTCTCCAGACACTGAATCCATGGTACCTTGATCTTGGACTTCCCAGCCTCCAGAACTATGGGCAATAAATTTCTGTTGTTTATAAAGTTACACAGTCTGAGGTATTTTGTGATAGCAGCCTGAATGGACTAAGACAATCACTATCAGGGAATCCCAAGCTGGTTACTCTCTCTTCTTAGGATCACATGACCAGAATTCTCCCAAGTCAGACAGGGGTCAATGTATTGTCTTAATTCTTATTTTGCATCTTTTAAACTCTGACACTAATCTTCTTTTTCTTGATTCACCTAAGACATTTATAGTCCCAACTTTACTGTTCTACACTTCAGATCATTTTCTGGTGATCCTTCTTTGAAAAAAAAGCATACAAATTTAGCAACATGAAAAAACATACATCTCTTGACTTCAAAAAAATATAGTTTCTCCTATAATATGAAAACATATAAAAAGCAGGTTGTATTATTAAGTTGTGTGACTTATGTAAATTATAAAATTATATGGATTACTAAATTATGTACAACATGCAATAACATACAATGGTATTGGTGCTATCACTCATAAGAGACCAGCCCATCATCACAGAGAAAATCTTTACTGATGACCAACACTAACTCCAATATTACCCAAGATCTGTATTTATTACAGTATAGGAGCATCATGGTTCCTTGTTCAAAGGATCAAGCTGTGGAAATGCCTGTCCCATGTAATTGAGCACAAGGAGATCCAAAGCAGTATGGGAACAATGTATGAAATGCTTACAGATGATGATTTTTTTTATTTTACATTAGGGAATGCCTGATTCATATTTTTGTTATATAATTATGAAATTCTTACCATGTTAAATTTTAATATTTTAAGAGCAAATAACAGCCTATGAATGTTCCCTATGGAAGGTCGCATGGTCACATGCAGTGGTTTCACCGGGAAACCTCCCATGAGCCTGCCTGCCAACTAACGTTGACAGGGAGCATAACTTGGTGAACTTGACATGATCCAGACCATGATCCATGGACTGAGAAACTTTATCTCACTCCAGGCTCATTTGGTTTCGAGGATGCTCTTGCACGTGAGTGAATTAAACCCCCAGGAAACTGATGCACAAGACCAGAACAGACATTAATTTTATAATAAGAATTATATAACTGCCAAGAGGTCACAGAAGGATGTCAGTGGGAAAAATCACATTCTCTGCTCAAAGGCAGGCTCTCCAGCAAGTGAGTTTACCAGGCGCCTGTTGGGGGAGGATGGAATTAGAATCAGCATGAGATTCGCCTGATTTGAGTATAATTGTATCAGGCCCTGAAAACCTAGTGTGTCTGGCTCCACAGCATGGGCCTGCCAGTCTGACCACTGCAACGGCCAGGAAGGATCCCCACCCCTGCTCAATGCCTGGGTGGACATCTGCTTCTCTGACTCTCTCTTTTCTCTGCTTCTCTTTTTAAACAACCCCTAGACCTCTGATTACTGCAGTCTTGATGCAGATAGTAATATTTTTCTTAAGAATGTTGTACAGTCAAAACTGGCTGATCTAGGCCAGGCACAGTGTCTCACACCTATAATCCCAGAACTTTGGGAGATCAAGGTAGGAGGATCCCTTGAGGCCAGGGGTTCGAGAGCAGCCTGGGCAACATAGCGTTGAGACCCCCATCTCTCCAAAATCTAAAAATATTAGCCAGTCATGGTGGTGTGTGCCTATAGTCCTTCCTAATCTGGAAGGTGAGCCAGGAGGATCACTTGAGCCTGGGAGTTGGAGGTTACAGGAACCTGTGACTGGGAGAGTAACCTCGAAGCAGATGTTAAAAAACAAAAAAACTGGGGTTAAGGTGAGTAATGAATGATTTTAATCACAGATCGTTTAACTTTATTTTATTTTATTTTATTTTCAAGCTCATGTTACTTTATTAATCACTGGTTAATGTAGACAATTTAAAAATTATTGATAAAACAAAAACATCTTCAAAATTTAGACATTCTTTTTTCCAAAACATTCTGGCCAGGCAGGTTTATATTAATACTTTCTTAGTCAAATTATTGAAGGTCATAAAACTGTTGCATCTGTGATTTTTTTTTTTTTTTTTTACTGTGTGTACTTTTTTTTTTTTCGTTTAACTTTAAATACCACAGAAATTCTTCTTGGTAAATCTGAACTACCAAAAAGGAAGTTTAACTGTCAATAATTAATCAAATATTCAAAATGGTGGCTAAGGGGCAAAAACCACCACCACCATCTACTGACCTTTCAGTGAAATGGGAGTCATAGATTTCAGAATTCAGAATCCTCTGTTCTTGTTCCCATGAATCTACCAGTCTAGCTGCTTCCCAGCCCTAATCTTACTTGGTGTCTCTGGTTCTGGAAAGCTTCCCACTGGTTTCCACGTGCCACTGTCCCGATCGTCCCTGTAGCTCTCTGCCCATGCTAGTCTGGCTCTTTCGCTGCATGCTCCTCCTCGGCTGGCCCTGCAGGGCTGGGGCTGCCCCTCAGAACTCTATCCGTGCCTCTCTTCCTTCTTCCTCTACTTCATCTCACTCACTCCTGTGACTTCGGGAACTATTTGTATATAATACAATTATCTGAAGCCACACAAAGTGCATAACCAGATCAAGACACATAGCAATGGTTCCTCATTGTTCATTTTCTTGCATTTGCATTAGTCAGTCCCGAGATTCAGAAGTGTATTTGCAGCTGCCTACTCGGTACCTTCACTTTGGTGTTACTTCTCTATAACTCTACCTGCTCAAAACATTTTTCTTTTTTTTTTTTCTTTTTTTTGAGACAGAGTCTCACTTTGTTGCCCAGGCTAGAGTGAGTGCCGTGGCGTCAGCCTAGCTCACAGCAACCTCAAACTCCTGGGCTCAAGCAATCCTGCTGCCTCAGCCTCCTGAGTAGCTGGGACTACAGGCATGCGCCACCATGCCCGGCTAATTTTTTCTATATATATTTTAGTTGGCCAATTAATTTCTTTCTATTTATAGTAGAGATGGGGTCTCGCTCTTGCTCAGGCTGGTCTCGAACTCCTGAGCTCAAATGATCCGCCCACCTCAGCCTCCCAGAGAGCTAGGATTACAGGCTTGAGCCACCGCGCCCGGCCAACATTTTTCTTTTTAATCTCAAATCTTTATTCCCGTGACCTCTACCTGAGTTCATGGTTCACCATGAACTGTTCACCATCCACCTGCTTTGCCAAGTTGAAACTCTGGAAGCCACCATGGATGTGAAACTCTACTGGCCAAATTATAGTGATGACTACGTAATAGTAATTGTTAATAATATGCAAGGGAAAATTGCAAGGTTGGTGGCTAAATAAGCCTGACAAATAACTTATACAGGTGGCATGACTGGAAAGAAGAGTGAAAGGGAAGAATGAATGAGTTATGAGTGAGCCTTTATTTGTTGGTTTTTTTTCTTTTTCTTGAGACAGAGTCTCGCTTTGTTGCCCAGGCTAGAGTGAGTGCCGTGGCGTCAGCCGTGGCTCACGCAATCCTTCTGCCTCAGCCTCCCAAGTAGCTGGGACTACAGGCATATGCCACCATGCCCGGCTAATTTTTTCTATATATATTAGTTGGCCAATTAATTTCTTTCTATTTATAGTAGAGACGGGGTCTCACTCTTGCTCAGGCTGGTTTCAAACTCCTGGTGTCAAGCAATCCACCCGCCTCGGCCTCCCAGAGTGCTAGGATTACAGGCATGAGCCACTGTGCCCAGCCATGAGCATTTATTTGTATGTGTATATTATTTATGATTATAAATATGAAAATTTGATTAATTCTGTTTTTCCCACTCTAAGTTCTATGAGGGTAGCACCCATATCTGTTTTGCTCCTGGCACCTAGTACAATGCCTCACGTATATTAGGTGCTCAGTAAACACTTGCTGGATTATGTAGTTGCTAACACAATTAGCTGAACACACAATTGATTTCTACTTCGATCAATGTAGACTTACAGAATGCCAATGGACAATATCCTTCTAATATGACCACAAAAACTAAAAAATGTCTAGTGGAACAAATAGGACTTTCTCAGCTTATCTGTTGAGTCTTTGGTTCACCATTTAATCAGAAATTTCTCTATCTCACTAGATCAAAGATTATGGTTATGATAATGACGTTCACGTCAGCAAAATTAATAAGTGGCCTCAAGGGCCACTTATTATTTTAAAAGCCCTTGGGATTAAATAATTCTCAAAAGTCTCTGATATCAAATTTCCTGGCCATCAATTGATCAGGAAGGTATGAGACAAGCAGAGAGGTCTAATCAAGATCTTTGAACTAAAAAAAAAAAAAAAAAAAAAGACCAAACAAAAAAACAGAGAAAACTTCTTTGAAAGCATTCCACCCAAACACCCCTTGAAGAAAATGGCTCCCAATTCCCTATGACCAAAGCTAACAATTCAGACTGGGTAAAGATAAATATTATATTAATAATATATGTACAAGAATGAATATACATATAAATATATTGTCATGATATACAAATATACAGACAACAGAAACAGAAATCTGCTATCTTCTGGCACTTTATCCTAAGCCTTTTTCCTTAAAACCCTGCATTTACAGAAATAATATTCATTCCAGAATTAAACAACAATAACAACAAACTTCCTCTCCCTAACCCTTCAAATCTAACTGATAATCAAATTCATTCAATTTAGTCCTCTAAGATTCAGCTTGAAAACTGCTATCACTGTGTAAAGTTACTGGCTCTCTGTTGCAAATGCATTCTGCACATTATCATGTATTATAATAAAGTATTATAATTATTTTACCATCTCCCCCCCTTCCTTCTCTCTTCCGGGACCAGCAGCTAATTAAAGATTTTCAGGATCTCCTGTTGACCAACTGGGCTTAACACAGTACCTGATAACTTCATTGATACTCAACAAATCCTAAATCAAAAGCAAGAAGAAACAGGATTTGGGAACATGAACATAGGATTTTGATAGCAAAGATGGACCTTTTTTTTTTTTTGAGACAGTGTCTCACTCACTCTGTCTCCCAGGCTGGAGTCCAGTGGTGTCATCATAGCTCACAGCAACCTCAAACTCCTGGGCTCAAGCGATCCTCCTGCCTCAGCCTCCTGAGCAGCTGGGACTACAGGCCCGCCAATTTTTTCTTTTTTGTAGAGACAGGGCCTTGCTCTTGCTCAGGCTGGTCTGGAACTCCTGGCTTCAAGCAATCTCCTGCTTTGGCCTCTCAGAGTGTTAGGATTACAGGTGTGAACTCTTTCATCCCTCCTACTTTTTGTATCTTTCTGTGGCTTTTCCTCTACCATGTTTTGTCACATCTACATCGTTATCTTGTGTCAGAGAGCTTTGCTCATGATGTCAGTGATGCGTAGCTGTGGGCACTGCATGGACATACCTAACATTATGGCTAGTTTACTTCCTTCCTCACTCTGTCCCTTATCAGAAGCAAAGACCACAACATGTAGGAGTTCAACACAAAGTGCTAAAATATGCAGAGATAATATATGCATAATGGTTTTATTGTTATTGTTTTTTTTTTTTTGGAGACAGAGTCTCATTCTGTTGCCTGGGCTAGAGTGCCATGGCATTAGCCTAGCCGAGCGATCCACCCGCCTCGGCCTCCCAGAGTTCTAGGATTACAGCCACCACGCCCAACCTGCATAATGGTATTGATTATAACATTGACAAGAATTAAAGAATATTGCTTTCAAGAAACTCTGGTTTCTATGCTTAAGTATATTATTCAGCCATCCGGAAAGAGCCAACTCTTTCCCAGATAAGAGACAATGGCACTTGCCCCCACCCATACTAATGCCATTGCTATCTGTCCACCAAAGTATTAATAAATGGATGGTTTCATATTTGAATATAAAAAAGAGGGGAGCTCTGCGCTCTGAGGTGACTGATAATGCAGCTTTGCTCTCCGACGGGGTTATTAGAAAAGTGAGGGAGAGAAAGTGCTTCTGAGTAGTTTGGATTAATATTTGAATCTTAATCTTTATGAGGGAAACGGGCTTAACTTGCTATATAAAAGATTTCAGCAGGTAATGGATTTTTTGACATTGTTATGCATGTTTAATAGATAGTATATTAAGATGCCTGGATTAATGAAAGCAATTACCAAGTGTTGTTACTGTAAGTGAAATAGTTTCACTATATAACACGGCCTGGTGATTCTTCACTTAGCACAGATAAAGTCAGAGGCTATTTGACAAAATGTTTCTTGTGTCTAAGGAGGTATATCTTGCTGGTTTAAACCATAATCTTTGGCATTCACACCCAGTACGGACTTTATACCTTTTGTACACTCATAACAACTTAAGCAAAAACATTTTTCATGAGAAAGGAGAAGTCTTATATTTTGCTAGCAAAAAAGCCACTGTCCTATTGTGATGTGCTAACATTCACTTTGGGAAGAATAATTTATGAACTCAAGTCTCTATATATGCAATTCAACCACTGTGGATTCAAAGATGGTCACAACAATCTATTTACATGTAAAATTATAAAGGATTAAAGAACTAATTATAAAAGACAATTTTTGTCGTTTTTCCCTATACTTTCTTTCTTCCCTACCCTCAAGGAAGAATTTCTTAAAGATTATGTACAAGAGGGTAGGGAAGAATTTCTTAAAGAAAGCAGAAAAATGTCGGGTGCGGTGGCTCACGCCTGTAATCCTAGCACTCTGGGAGGCCAAGGCAGGAGGATTGCTCAAGGTAGGGAATTTGAAACCAGCCTGAGCAAGAGCAAGACCCCATCTCTACTAAAAATAGAAAGACATTAATTGGGCTACTAAAAATATATAGAAAAAATTAGCTGGGCATGGTGGTGCATGCCTGTAGTCCCAGCTACTCGGGAGGCTGAGGCAGGAGGATTACCTGAGCCCAGAAGTTTGAGGTTGCTATGAGCTAGGCTGATGCCACAGCACTCACTCTAGACTAGGCAACAAAGCGACACTCTGTCTCAAAAAAAAAAAAAAAAAATGAAACCAGAAAAATATCACAAATGTAATTCTAGCATTTTGGGAGACCAAGACAGGAGGATCACCTGAGGCTAGGAGTTGGAGACCAGACTAGCAAGAGTGAGACTACATCTCAACAAAAATAATAGGAAAATTAGCTGGGCATGGGGGCACACACCTGTAGGCCCACCTCCTTTGGAGGCTGAGGCAGGAGGATCACTTGAGCTCAGGAGTTAGAGGTTGCAATGAACTACGATGAAGCCACTGCACTCTAGCCCAGGCAACAGAGCAAGTCCCTGTCTCGAAAAAAAGAAGGCACAAAAATACATGAACAAAGGAAAAATTAGTAAGTCAAATACATTAACTACATTAAAATTAGGAATTTTATCAAAGGATGGCACATAAAGAGTGGACTGTGTAGAAGAAGATACTTGAAACACATATAAATGATAAAGGACTAGAGTCCAGAATAAATATGAAGAACTCCTAGCGACCATTAAACAAAGACAGGTAACCTCATATTTGACATGGCTAAAAACATTTGGCATTTCATAAATTAGGAAATCCAAATAAATGTATGAAAAGTTGCTCAATCAGGGAAATACAAATTATAGCTATAATAGAATACCATTATACATCCACCACATCAGCAAAACTTTAAAATCTGACAATATCCAATGATGGTGAGGATTAGAGAATGCTCAGGTGCTGCTGGTAGGTAAATAAATTGGTATGATTGCTTTGGAAAACACAGTAAGGCTAATGATAGCCATGATCTATCCATACCACCATGATTACACTCATAGAAATTCAGAAATATGTTCACCAGCTTATATAAAAATGTTCATATCAGCACTGTTCATAATGGTCCACATAATAAAAGCAATCCAAAGTCCATCAACCGAAAAATGGATGAATTGTGGTACAATCATACAATGGAATACTATACAGTAATGAAATAACTACTGTTGTATACAACGACCTAGAGAATCTCACAAAAAATATTAAATAAAAGTAGTAAAGCATGAAAGAAAATATACATTATTCCATTCATGTAAAGTTCAAAAACTGACAAAAAGTAGATGATGTATGCTAACACTATAAAAGAAAATCAGGAAAATTATTATGACAAAATTGTGCACAATTGTGCACAATGGACAGGGAGAGCTTCAACAGTAAGGGCACAAAGGAAGATTGTGGGGTGCTTATAATATTTTATTTCCTTCAGCTGGGTGGTGGTTACATGAATAGCAGCTTTATATTAATTGTAAAACTGTGCATTCATGTTTGTGTACTTCTGTAATATGGTATATTTCATGGTTTGATGTTTTTTAAAAAGGTTATAGTTAGATTTCAGTTTCTTGAGCAAAAAAAAAGAGAATAAGTAAAAAAAAAAGTTTAATTAAAAAATAAAAAAACAATCTTATAGAGACATAAGACTACATGGTCTGGTAATAGAATAGGAGGAGACAGAAAAAAACAAAAAATATAATCAGCAGGTAGTAAGTGTTATAAAGAAAAATAAAGCAGGATAAGAGGGATGGGTTAAGCAGACAGAACGATTTAATAGCCTGTAGAATCAGTGTCTCCATCATTAAGCCTCATGGAGTGTTGCTGTGGACATAGCAAAGGCAATGAAAATTGACAGCACAGTGAAATTTCAAATTGTGCCACATGCAAGATTTCATAAAGTGCACAAAAGATGGCTCCAATAACACCCAAAGTCCCTGACAGATAAATATTCGGCAGCGTTAGACTATTAACAATTGAAGAAAAGAAAATAAGAAAGGCTGTCTATATTCTGGGTGCTGCATGAAACAATAATCTCAAACCTCAAACATGGTTTGAGATTCTCTTTATAAGAATGTTTTAGGAGTCAGATGTGAAATGAAGGCTGTGCCATAAATGATATTAAATCATTTTAAATCTGAAGAATGAGTTGATTATTTTCATAAACATATTTCATATGTTCACATATTTTAATAATTTCCATCAATCCTTTTTTCTCACTATTTATTATCAAGTGTTAATCCTCATTTTAAGTGAATTCATTTTGCCTTGACTTTTTCTGTATATCAGTTGTTCTCAGATAATAAAATTCTCAAGATGGACTCGATTTTAAGCTGTAACGTTACATCTCCTATTTGTTTATTTATTTATATTAGGTTGAACCATATGGAACTGCAAGATTCTATCATTTTTGATCTACAAAAATCACCATTTTATATGATGCATCCTATTTTTTTTTATTTTTTTATTTTTTTGGAGACAGAGTCTGGCTCTGTTGCCCACACTAGAGTGCTGTGGCATCAGCCTAGCTCACAGCAACCTCAAACTCCTGGGCTCAAGCGATCCTCCTGCCTCAGCCTCCAGAGTAGCTGGAACTACAGGCATGTGCCACCATGCCCAGCTAATTTTTCTATATATTTTTAGTTGGCCAATTAATTTGTTTCTATTTTTAGTAGAGACGGGGTCTCACTCTTGCTCAGGCTTGTCTCAAACTCCTGAGCTCAAACGATCCACCCACCTTGGCCTCCCAGAGTTCTAGGATTACAGGCATGAGCCACCGCGCCCGGCCTATATGATATGTCCTAATAGGTGACCTCCTCAGTCTATGCTGTGCACTCCTGCCACCAGCATAGCTAGCTCCTGCCTGACGCTGCTTAAAGAGCTGACCCTGGCTGGACACAGTGGCTCACGCCTCTAATCCTAGACAGGGCTCCTCAAACTTTTTAAACAGGGGGCTAGTTCACTGTCCCTCAGACCGTTGGAGGGCCATTGGAGAGTGCGGCGCACATTCCACACATTCGCACTGTGGGCCCCGGACGAGACGGCTGCTAAGCAGGACAGGCAGCGGTTGGTAAAAACACCCAGCGGGCCGGATAAATGTCCTCGGTGGGCCGTGTGTGGCCCGGAGACCGTAGTTTGAGGACCCCTGTTAGCACTTTGGGAGGCCAAGGCAAAAGGATGGCTTGAGACCAGCCTGGGCAACAGCAAGATCTTATCTCTACAAAAAAATTAAAAATTAGCCAGGGGTGGTGGCACGTGCTTGTAGTCTCTCAGTTACTTGGAAGGATGAGGTGGGAGGACTGCTTGAGTTCAGGAGTTCAAGGCCACAGTGAGCTATGATTTGCACCACTGCATTCCAGCCTGGGTGACAGAATGAGACCCTATTTCCAAAAAAAAAAAAAAAATTTTAAAGAGCTGACCCTTGTGCAGAACAAAGTGAAGGGACCTATTTTTCATTATAACTTTTCCTCCCTATTTAAAAGGAATCAACGATCTTCTCATCTGTTCAGCAAAATGTAAAACATTGGGATTTATACCTTTTTTAAAAAATAGACTGTGGGCCGGGCGCGGTGGCTCAAGCCTGTAATCCTAGCTCTCTGGGAGGCCGAGGTGGGCGGATCGTTTGAGCTCAGGAGTTCGAGACCAGCCTGAGCAAGAGCAAGACCCCATCTCTACTATAAATAGAAAGAAATTAATTGGCCAACTAATATATAGAGAAAAAAAAATTAGCCGGGCATGGTGGCACATGCCTATAGTCCCAGCTACTTGGGAGGCTGAGGCAGCAGGATTGCCTGAGCCCAGGAGTTTGAGGTTGCTGTGAGCTAGGCTGACGCCATGGCACTCACTCTAGCCTGGGCAATAAAGTGAGACTCT